>CM056053.1:478334337-478508711 GCA_029574335.1 Rana kukunoris
CCACCTCCCTGTGGATTTGTCGCAAACTCGCTACCCATGCAACCACCCGGCGCCGGAAACTTATTTGCAATCTGTTTCTTTCAGCAGTTTCCATAGCGATATCGATTCCACACTTTACATCCACAAGTGTTTCCACCCTGTGGATTGGACGGGAGCTCGTGCGACCTTGGGATAGGCACGATTGTTTTTTCAGAGAGGCAAAAGCGGCGATGGAGACTTGTATAACGAGAAATAAAACGTGACCCCCGGGTCTCTGTGCGCCCGTACATAACGGCCCTCTCTCTCCTCCTGCATGCCGCGCACGTCATACTGGAGCTATTTTTGGGCCGTACGTGGACGTGTGCGGCCTTCATACTCCAGGATTCGCTATCTAAAGTGAATGACAAACTCTTCTTTCGGTTATTAGAGGCGGACTTTTAACCACTGAAGATCCGGACCATTATGCAGGTTAAGGACCTGGACCTTTTTTGCGATTCGGCACTGCGTCGCTTTAACAGACAATTGCGCGGTCGTGCGACGTGGCTCCCAAACAAAATTGCCGTCCTTTTTCCCACAAATAGAGCTTTCTTTTGGTGGTATTTGATCACCTCTGCGGTTTTTATTTTTTTGCACTATAAACAAAAATACAGTGACAATTTTGAAAAAAATGCAATATTTTTTACTTTTTGCTATAATAAATATCCCCAAAAAAGATATATATAAAAAAAAAATTCCTCAGTTTAGGCCGATACATATTCTTCTAACTATTTTTGGTAAAAAAAATCGCAATAAGCGTTTATCGATTGGTTTGCACAAAATTTATAGCGTTTATAAAATAGGGGATAGTTTTATTGCATTTTTATTCATATTTTTTTTTTTTACTACTAATGGCGGCGATCAGCGATTTTTTTTCGTGACTGCGACATTATGGCGGACACATCGGACAATTTTGACACATTTTTGGGACCATTGTCATTTTCACAGCAAAAAATGCTATAAAAATGCACCGATAACTGTGAAAATGACAATTGCAGTTTAGGAGTTAACCACTAGGGGGCGCTGTAGGGGTTAAGTGTGACCGCATTTGTGTTTCTAACTGTAGGGGGGCGGGGCTGGACGTGTGATGTCACTGATCGCCTTTCCCTATATCAGGGAACAGACGATCCCTGACACTGCCACAGAGAAGAACGGGGAAGGTGTGTTTACACTCACCTCTCCCCGTTCTTCAGCTCCTGTGACCAATCGCGGGACACCGGCAATTTTTTTTTGCTAGAAAATTACTTAGCACCCCCAAACATTATACATTTTTCTTCTAACACCCTAGAGAATAAAATGGCGGTTGTTGCAATACTTTTTATCACACCGTATTTGCGCAGCGGTCTTACAAGCGCACTTTTTCTTTGGAAAAAATACACTTTTTTTTTTTAGTTAAAAAATAAGACAACAGTAAAGTTATCCCAATTTTTTTATATTGTGAAAGATAATGTTGCGCCGAGTAAATCGATACCCAACATGTCACGCTTCAAAATTGCGCCCGCTTGTTGAACGGCGACAAACTTTTACCCTTAAAAATCTCGATAGGCAAAGTTAAAAAAGTTCTACAGGTTGCATTTTTTGAGTGACAGACAGGGTCTAGGGCTAGAATTATTGCTCTCGCTCTAACGATCGCGGCGATACCTCACATGTGTAGTTTGAACACCTTTTTGATAAGCGGGCGCTACTCACGTATGCGTGCGTTCGCTTCTGCGGACGAGCTCGGCAGGACGGGGCGCTTTAAAAAAAAAATCTTATTTGTTTTACCTTTAATTTTAATTTTTTACACTGTTCTTTCAAAAAAAAATTATTTGTGTCACTTTTATTCCTATTATAAGGAATATAAACATCCCTTGTAATAGAACAAATAATGACAGGTCGTCTTATATATGAGATCTGCGGGTCAAAAAGACGTCACATCTCATATTTACACTAAAATGCAATAAAAAAATATATATATAAAAAATGCTGGCTTTTAAAAAAATGCCCCCCCCCCCAAAAAATATGGCCCTATGGGCGTAAGTGACGTTTTGACGTCGCTTCCGCCCTGCTATGGTATGAAGAAGGGTGGGGGCCATCTTCCCCTCACTCGTATCCATACCCGGCCACAGCAAGGACCCGATGGGCTACCGACGGCTCCGATAAGCGAGCACGGGACAGCGGCGGGAGGGGAAGACCCAACTCCCGCCACGATAAAAGTGATCTTTCGGCGAATCCGCCGCTGAGACGACTATTATAAGAAACCAGACCATCGGCTGAAGAAGAGGATGCCGGGGTCATGGTAGCTAGCTGCTCCCATAACAGAGATATCCCTCTTCAAGTGCCGACGTATATCTGCGGCGGTCCGGAAGTGCTTAAGAGAATGTGTATTTTCCGAATAGGAGTTTTGAGATAAGATTTTACATAGTTTATATGTTTGCTTGCACTTTTTTATTGCAGTAGTACCTTGGGTTACGAGCATAATTAATTCCAGAAGCATGCTTGTAATCCAAAGCACTCGTATATCAAAGCGAGTTTCCCCATTGGTATCAATGGAAACCCAGTTAATGCGTTCCAGTGCCACTGCTGGGGTGTGCAGTACCGCATGTGACCAGAGGTGCGGGGGGCGCTGGAGACACTGGGAAACACTCAGACGCTAGGAGACCCTTGAAGACACTTGGAGACACTCGGGATTAGGGGTGCAACGAATCAAAAAACTCACAGTTCGGATCGTTCCTCGGATCGGCAGTCACGGATCGGATCATTTTTCGGATCAGTAGTACAGGCACACAGTGACCCCCCCCCCCAAGTAGTACAGGCACACAGTGACCCCCCCCCCAAGTAGTACAGGCAGACAGTGACCCCCCCCAAGTAGTACAGGCAGACAGTGACCCCCCCCAGTAGTGCAGGCAGACAGTGACCCCCTCCCCCCCATAGTACAGGCAGACAGTGACCCCCCCCCAAGTAGTACAGGCACACAGTGACCCCCCAAGTAGTACAGGCAGACAGTGACCCTCCCCCAAGTAGTACAGGCACACAGTGACCCCCCCAAGTAGTACAGGCAGACAGTGACCCTCCCCCAAGTAGTACAGGCAGACAGTGACCCCCCCAGTAGTGCAGGCAGACAGTGACCCCCTCCCCCCCATAGTACAGGCAGACAGTGACCCCCTCCCCCCCGTAGTACAGGCAGACAGTGACCCCCTCCCCCCCGTAGTACAGGCAGACAGTGACCCCCTCCCCCCCGTAGTACAGGCAGACAGTGACTTACCCCCCCCGTCCATAGTACAGGCACACAGTGAGCCCCCCCGTGCAGACCTCAGATCAAATAGCGGCATGTGTGTCCCTTGAGCGCGGGCTCCTCCTCCTCTGTGGGTGTAAACCAAGAGGAGGGGCCGCCGCCGGGTGTACCAAGATGGCCGGGGCTCCGGAGCTAGGCCGAAGCCGCGGGCTTTCCTAATGCTATGGCCGCGGCGGTAGTCCACGGATCGCATAGCGCGCCGATCCAAAGGGGGTGACCCGTACGGATCAACCGTGATCCGTTGCACCCCTACTCGGGATCCAAGCATTTCCGAGTCCCCCGCACCTCTGGCCACACGCGGTACTGCACATCTCAGAGGCTTGAATCCTGCTCGTCTTCAAGACAACGCACGCTCACAAATCGAGTCAGGATTAAAAAAAAAAGGATTAAAAAAAAATATATATATATAGCTTGTAGTACGAAACGCTCGTAAACCGCGTTACTCGCAATCCAAGGTATTTCTGTGTGTCTATAATCTTAGATAGCGCTACATATGGTTCTATTTTTGTTGACGTCTAGGGGTCTGAAACACTTAACCGCTTAAGGACCGGCACGCGACTTTTTACGCCGACAGAATGGCACGGCTGGGCAAATGGGCATACGGGTACATCGCCTTTTAATTTCGCAAGCTCCGTGACCGCGCCCGCGGGATCCGTGGACTTGAAGTCCGCCGGTGTCCCGCGATCGGGTCACAGAGCTGAAGAACGTGGAGATGTCAGTGTGAACACAATGGCCCAGATTCACAGAGAGTTGGGCGCACATTTACGCCGGCGTAGCGCACACACAGTACGCCACGCCGGCGCAGCGCGGAGAGGCATGCACTGTATTCAGCAAGCCATTGCTCACCAAGATACGCCAGCGTAGCGTATTATCAAAGTGGAGCGTAAGTGGAAGTGGGCGTGACCCCATGCAAATGATAGTCTGAGCATGGTGCAGTGTTTTACGCCCAGCATATCACGAACTGCGCTTGCGCCGTGACGTTGCCGTGATGTGGACGCATGAAACACCACCCTTATACGCATGCTCACAACTACGCCGGCACAACTGCCTAAGCTACGCCGGATCACCACGTACGCCGTGAACGTAACGTACGCCCAATACGCCGGCCTGTGTTCCCTGGTGCAGACCTTTGCATGTCGGTTGCCGGGTCGCGCCTTATCTATGGGGAATAACTTTACGCCGGACGTACAACTTACGCAAACATTGCATAGCATGCGTCGGGCGCACCTACTTTCGTGTATTAAACTCATTTGCATATTTGAATGCCTAATCAATGGGAGCAGCAACATGCGTCCAGACCATATTTGCGCCCACGCTACGCCAGCGTGTGCAAGCTACGTCGGCGTAGGGTGGCCAGTTTTTAGAAGTATGTTGGTTTTGTGGGTCTGGCGCACACATATAGGCCGGGCGCACATTTGCACTACGCCGGCTTAAAGTGATTTACGTCAGCGTAAGTGATTTGTGAATCTGGGCCAACATCTCCCCGTTTTTCCTAGTGACATGCCACTGATCGAATGCTCCCTCTCATCTGGAGCAGCGATCAGTAAAGTGTCACTCGTAGCCACGCCCCCTAACAGTTCGAATCACTCCCTAGGACACACTTAACCCCTTCAGTGCCCCCTACAGGTAAACTCCTTCCGTGCCAGTGTCATTTACACAGAAATCAGTGCATTTTTATAGCACTGTTCGCTGTATAAATGACAATGGTCCCAAAATAGCGCCAAAAGTGTCCGATGTGTCCGCCACAATGTCACAGTCACGATAAAAAAAACGCAGATCGCCGCCATTACTAGTAAATAAAAAAAATATTAATAAAAATGCTATAAAACTATCCCCTATTTTTGTAGACGCTATAACTTTTGCGCAAACCAATCAATAATAATAATATTGCGTTTTTTTTTTTTTTACCAAAAATATGTAGAAGAATACGTATTGGCCCAAACTGAGGGAAATTTTATATTTTTTTAATATATTTTTGGGGAAAATTTATTATAGAAAAAAGTAAAAAATATTGCATTTTTTTTAAAAAATTGTCGCTCTATTTTTGTTTATAGCGCAAAAAATAAAAACCGCAGAGGTGATCCAATACCACCAAAAGAAATCTCTATTTGTGAGGGAAAAAAGGACGCCAATTTTGTTTGGGAGCCACGTCGCTCTACTTGTGGGAAAAAATGTGTCAAAAGTGTCCGATGTGTCCGCCATAATGTCGCAGTCACGAAAAAAAACCGCAGATCGCCGCCATTAGTAGTAAAAAAAAAAAATTATTAATAAAAACGCTCTAAAACTATCCCCTATTTTGTAAACGCTATAACTTTTGTGCAAACCAATCAATAAACGCTTATTGCGATTTTTTTACCAAACATATGTAGAAGAATACGTATCGGCCTAAACTGAGGGAAAAATATATTTTTTTTATATCTTTTTTGGGGAATATTTATTATAGCAAAAAGTAAAATATTTTGAATTTTTTTCAAGGTTGTCGCTCTATTTTTGTTTATAGCGCAAAAAATAAAAACCGCAGAGGTGATCAAATACCACCAAAAGAAAGCTCTATTTGTGGGCAAAAAAAGGACGCCAATTTTGTTTGGGAGCCGCGCCGCACGACCGCGCAATTGTCAGTTAAAGCGACCGCAAAAAGTGGCCCGGTCTTTGGCCAGCCAAATGGTCCGGGGCTGAAGTGGTTAAGTACCAGCCGGCTGTTTATTTGAGATTCTAACGTTTGGTTGCACATACAGTTCTCTGGTTTACAGCTACATGTGTTGCCCCCCCCCCATTACTGTACTGTATAATGCCGAAGCTCCCATCTGATGGTTATTGACCTTGTGGTAAAAGATGGTAAATGATCGCACGGCGGCGGATTGGGCTTGGCGGGAGAACGAAGCCTTCGCTGCAGATGGCTTCTCAGAAGAGCGAGGACCTGTCAGTTCAGGTGCTTTGTGATCATTGCTTAAAATAAACATGAGACCAGAGGCGGTGAATAATTCATGGCGTCTTCCTCGCACTTTTTTTTGCAGTCCGGGACATGGAGAACAAAATAGAAGCGCCGGAGCGTGAAACGTTTAAGATCTCCGACTTGCGCCTTTAATTTAATGCTCTGAAATCAATAGAAAATTGTTCTGAGGTGCCGAGGGCTCTTCAAGGTTACAGAGACCTTCCCCGGACTCCTCGCCAGCCACGTGACGCGAGTCCTCCAAGGCAACGCGCCAATGACACATAATATGTTGTGTGCATAATGATTGTATCAGAGGAGGATTCGATGTGTGGAACGCACATCCTGTGCCAAGCCTCGCCGCCGGTAAAATGGAATTCAGAACGAGCCCTATGTGTGGCTCAGAGCGGCAGAAATGGACACATAGTTGTGCCCATCAAACGCAGCTACTGTACCCATCAATTGCAGCCACTGTGCCCATAAAACGCAGCCACTGTGCCATCAAATGCTGCCACTGTGCCCATCAAACGCAGCCACTGTGCCCATCAAAACGCAGCCACTGTGCCCATCAAACATAGCCACTCTGCCATCAAACGCAGCTACTGTACCCATCAATTGCTGCCAGTGTGCTCATTAATTGCAGCTACTGTGCCCATCAAACGCAGCCACTGTGCCCATAAAATGCAGCCACTGTGCCCATAAATGCAGCCACTGTGCCCATAAATGCAGTCACTGTGCCCATCAAACGCAGCCACTATACCCATCAATTTGCAGCCACTGTGGACATCAAATGCAGCTACTGTACCCATCAATTGCTGCCAGTGTGCTCATCAATTGCAGCCACTATACCCATCAATTTGCAGCCACTGTGCCCATGAAACGCAGCTTGTGTACCCATCAATTGCTGCTAGTGTGCTCATCAATTGCAGCCACTGTGCCCATAAAATGTAGCCACTGTGCCCATAAAACACAGCCACTGTGCCCATAAAACGTAGCCACTGTGCCATCAAATGCTGCCACTGTGCTCATCAAACGCAGCCACTGTGATCATCAAACGCCGCCACTGTGTGATCAAACGCAGCCACTGAGCCCAAACGCAGCCACTCTGCCATCAAACACAGCTACTGTACCCATCAAGTTCTGCCAGTGTGCTCATCAATTGCCACCACTGTGCCCATCAAACGCAACCACTGTGCCATCAAATGCTGCCACTGTGCTCATCAAACGCAGCCACTGTGCCCATCAAACGCAACCACTGTGCTCATCAAACGCAGCCACTGTGCCCATTAAACGCAGCCACTGTACCATCAATTGCAGCCACTGTGCCCATAAAATGCAGCCACTGTGCCCATAAATGCAGTCACTGTGCCATCAAACGCAGCCACTGTGCCCATCAAAACGCAGCCACTGAGTCCAAACGCAGCCACTATGCCCATCAAGCGCAGCCACTCTGCCCATCAAAATCAGCCACTGTGCCATCAAATGCAGCCACTGTACCCATCAGATGCTGCCAGTGTCCTCATCAATTGCCGCTACTGTGCCATCAACTGCTGCCAGTGTGCCCTTCAACTTCCGCTACTTTGCGCATCTATTGCTGCCAGTGTGCCCATCAACTGCCGCTACTGTTCCCATCAAATGCTGCCAGTGTGCCCATCAACTGCTGCCAGTGTGCCCATCAATTGTCGCTACTGTGCCCATCAAATACTGCCAGTGTGAATCCCCCCCTAGCCCGGCACTTACCTTGTCTCGGTGAGGCAGCAGGTCACGGCGGCGATGTCCTCCACGCTCCTCGATCTCTTCTCCTGTCCTCTTTTCCCGCCCTCTGCTATGATTGGACGCCTGATAGGCATTAAAAAAAAAAAAGTTATTTCAAGGGTTCCTCTATGTTGAGAAAGGCCGGTCTAGTTTTTTGTTTTAGATGGCGTATGGAAGGGAAAGAGCTCCTGTTGGGTTGGTAATAATGTCTGTGCCCCCCCCTCTGTTCACCCAATATATATGTCCTGGTGGTCAGAAAGTGGTGGGAAATCCAGAAATGTTATAGTTGTCACCAGAACAAGAGGTGACACTGGAATCTGGTGACATCCAAGAGGAATTTTTATCTCACTTCCTGTTTTGTCTCTGGGACAGGAAGTGAATGGAAATCGATTCAATGAACAGCAAAACAACTTCCTACCCTTCCCCCACGCTATCCAAATTATATGACAAAACTTTGTCTATAGATACAGTTCAAGGGATATTAAAGCTTACATTTTCTTAAAGTTGAGTTCCACCCAAAAATGGAACTTCCACTTTTTGGATCCCCCCCTCCGGTGTCACATTTGGCACCTTTCAGGGGGGAGGAGGGAGCAGATACCTGTGTAATACAGGTATTTGCTCCCACTTCCGGGGCATAGATCACCTCAGTGACCTACGCCACTTCCGGCGCCTACTCTGTCCTCCCCCCGCTGTCTTCTGGGAAACACACAGGTCCCAAAAGACAGCAGGGACCAGTGCTCGCCCCCCCCCCCCCAGCCTCTCGTCACAGCATTTGTATGACAGCAGCGTGATCCAATGGCGCGATAGCCGCTGCTCTCGTGCACGTTGCTGGATCACACCAGGCTTAGGTAAGAGTAAAGGGGGGGGGGGGGAGCTGGGGGGATTCTGCAGCACAGAAAGTTTTTCACCTTAATGTATAGAATGCAATTTTTTCTACTTCACCTGAACAACGTGCAGACCCCTTTAACCACTTTAAGGGTCACTAAAGGAAAAAAAAATGTTTGCTGAAATGACTGTTTACAGTCTATAGAGACATAAAAGTTAACTGATTCCTTTTCAAAATGATTAAAAATAGATAAAAATCAATCATATAATGTGCCTGCAGGTTAGTTTCACTTTTGAACTGGCTTCATGTTTCTGTGAAGTAGAAAGAGACACACAGAACAAAAACAAACAAATCCAGGGCAGTGTTTTGTTTTTAAAATGAATCTGATTGGTTCTGAGGACTTTTAGACACACAGTAATGACAGCTTAGAACACCGTGAGAAAACTCCCAGCACTGTGGTTATAAGGAAACAGACAAGCAGGAAGTGTGGAGATCAGAGCAGGATTACAGCAACTTCAAAGCAAAAACGAACAATAAGGACATGAAACCAGTACTGCAGTAAGGTAAAGGAAGTTATTTAGCTAAAAAAAAAATTCCCCTTTTTGCGATTCGGCACTGCGTCGCTTTAACTGACAATTGCGCGGTCGTGCGACGTGTCTCCCAAACAAAATTGGCGTCCTTTTTTCCCCACAAATAGAACTTTCTTTTGGTGGTATTTGATCACCTCTGCGGTTTTTATTTGTTGTGCTATAAACAAAAATAGAGCGACAATTTAAAAAAAATATATATATTTTTTACTTTTTGCTATACTAAATATCCCCCAAAAAATATATAAATTTGATTTTTTTTCCTCAATTTAAGCCGATACGTATTCTTGGTAAAAAAAAAATCGCAATAATCGTCTATTGATTGGTTTGCGCAAAATGGTAATTTTCACAGCGAAAAGTGCACAGGGAACAGGAGACCAGTGACAGCCAAACTAAGAGGTTTGTTTACATTTACCTGACTAGGGTTGTCCCGATACCACTTTTTTAAGACCGAGTACAAGTACCGATACTTTTTTTCAAGTAGTCGCCGATACCGAATAGCGATACTTTTTTTTAATCTCATGTGACAGCGGCACATGTGTCAGTAGTTTTTTTTTTTGTATCTTTGTTTCAGTTATGTGAATGGACAGTCAGTGATCACTGACTCTGTCCATTCGGAGCAGTAAGGAGCCGGATTTACCGGCTCCTACCCCGCTCTCCATCCTGACAAATCCAGGGGGTGGAGGAGAGTCACGGAAGGGGAGAGAAACATGGCGGGATACACGGGGGGACACATAGGGAGAGAGAAACACGGCAGGGGACATGGAGGGCGGGAGACAGACTACAGAAAAACGGAGGGGGCTGGAGGAGGACACGGGACAGTCAGCGGTGATCGTGTGTGGGGGAGTTACAAGCACCGATCACCGCTGATTTTAAAGCAGCTGAAAGCCGCGTGGGGGGAGAGAAAGAGGAGGAACTACTTTTAAATCTATACAGCGGTGATCAGTGCTTGTAACTTCCCCACGCACTGATCACCACTGATAGTACAAGTACTTGGGCAAATGCTTGGTATCGGTACCGATACTAGTATTGGCATCGGGACAACCCTACTTACCTTTCCTCATTCTTCCTCTATGTGACCCCATCATGGGACACCAGCGGCCATCGGGTCCGCGGCTCCCCCGGACAAGGTCACGGAGGACAGGACCGGGTCGTGAGCGCGCCAACAGCGTTGAGCTCGCGACCCACGGCTGGGCTTCTTAAAGGGTACGTACTTGTACGTCCATATGCCCAGACGTGCCATTCTGCCGACGAAAATAGTCGTGCTTCAGTCCTTAAGGGGTTAACAAAACAGCCCACCACTTGGGAAAGTGGGGGGACCCCAAAGTTTTTCTTAGGGTTTATGGGTGCCTAGAGAACCAAGTTTGGGAGACCAGACTTTCATACTCCAGGAGTAAAGCACCAAAAGGGAGAGGACTGTACAGACCCTTCACAGGCTTCATGAGCGAAGGCAGGTAAGTGCTTTTCCCTCGCGTGACATCCCTGATAATATCAGGGGGTGGTCCAAAGAGACGTTGTCCCTCAAAGACCATACTGGTCAGAATCCAGCGAGAAGCTCGCTGGGAGACGTATTCTGCCGAGAAAATCGGTCGCGTGTACACTTTCGACGAGCAAACCGTCGGGAAGCTCGTTGAGCCAAAATAGAGAGCATGTTCTCTATTTCCTCGTTGTTCAATGAGGAAATTTGGCTCGACGACCTTTTCGATCGCTCATCGGGAACCTCGACGAGCGGAACGATGAGTTTCGCCCGACGAGGTTCTCGGACGTGTGTACGCGGCCTAACTCAACAATATAGTTCCCTATATGGACCTCTTATATATTTGTACATGTTGATCATATCCCCCCCTTATTCTCCTCTTCTCAGGAGTGAATAAATTCAGTTCTTCTAATCTTTCCTCATAGCTGAGCTCCTCCATGCATCTTATCAGTTTGGTTGCCCTTCTCTGCACTTTCTCCAGTTCCCTGATATCCTTTTTGAGAACGGGTGCCCAAAACAGGACTGCATATTCCAGATGAGGTCTTACTAATGATTTGTACAGGGGCAAAATGATATCTCTCTCTCTGGAGTCCATACCTCTCTATACAAGAAAGGACTTTGCTCTCTTTGGAAACCACAGCTTGGCATTGCATGTTATTAGTAAGCTTATGATGTACCAAAACCCCCCCAGATCCTTCTTCACTACGGATTCCCCCAGATCCTTCTCCACTACGGATTCCCCCAGATCCTTCTCCACTACAGATCCCCCAGATCCTTCTCCACTA
This sequence comes from Rana kukunoris, assembly GCA_029574335.1. Taxonomy (NCBI): domain Eukaryota; kingdom Metazoa; phylum Chordata; class Amphibia; order Anura; family Ranidae; genus Rana; species Rana kukunoris. The sequence continues at coordinate 478,345,986 of CM056053.1, forward strand.
CGGATCCCCCCCCCAGATCCTTCTCCACTATGGATCCCCCCAGATCCTTCTCCACTACGGATCCCCCCCCAGATCCTTCTCCACTATGGATTTCCCCCAGATCCTTCTCCTCTATGGATCCCCCCCCAGATCCTTCTCCACTACGGATCCTCCCAGATTCTTCTCCACTACGGATCCCCCCAGATCCTTCTCCACTACAGATCCCCCAGATCCTTCTCCACTACGGATCCCCCCAGATCCTTCTCCACTATGGATCCCCCAGATCCTTCTCCACTATGGATCCCCCCCAGATCCTTCTACACTACGGATTTACCCCAGATCCTTCTCCACTACGGATTCCCCCCAGCTCCTTCTCCACTACGGATCCCCCCAGATCCTTCTCCACTACGGATCCCCCCAGATCCTTCTCCACTACGGATCCCCCCAGATCCTTCTCCACTATGGATCCCCCCAGCTCCTTCTCCACTACGGATCCCCCCAGATCCTTCTCCACTACGGATCCCCCCAGATCCTTCTCCACTACGGATCCCCCAGATCCTTCTCCACTACAGATCCCCCCAGATCCTTCTCCACTACGGATCCCCCCAGATCCTTCTCCACTATGGATCCCCCCAGATCCTTCTCCACTACGGATCCCCCCCAGGTCCTTCTCCACCATTCACTCCCCCAGTTGTACTCCCCCTAGTATGTATGATGAATGCATATTCAAATGCCTCGTACACACGGTTGGACGTTTGAGCCGGTCTGAAGTCCGACAGACAAAAAGAGAACAGAATCTCTATCTAAGGTCCGTCGGACTTTCGACCAAAAAAGTCCAATGTAGGCTACACAGGGTTGAACGTTTGAGCCGGTCGGAAGTCTGACGGACAAAAAGAGAACAGGTTCTCTATCTGAGGTCCGTCGGACTTCCGACCAAAAAAGTCTGATGGAGGCTATACACGGTCGGACTTTCCGAGAAAAATTCAGACTGGCTTTTTTTCTCGTGTATAGCCTCCATCAGACTTTTTTGATCGGAAGTCCGACGGACCTTAGATAGAGAACCTGTTCTCTTTTTGTCCGTGGGACTTCCGACCGGCTCAAACGTTCACCCGTGTGTAGCCTACATTGGACTTTTTTGGTTGGAAGTGCGACGGACCTTAGATAGAGATTCTGTTCTCTTTTTGTCAGTCGGACTTCCGACCGGCTCAAGCGTCCGACCGTGTGTAGCCTACACCAGAATTTTTTGGTCGGAAGTCCGGCCATGTGTACGAGGCATTAGCCTCCAAGTGCATAACTTTACATTTATCAACATTAAACCTCATCTGCCACATACAGCCAGATTCAGGTAGAGCAGAGCATCTTTGCTCTGGAGTAACGCATCTCATTTGCGTTACGCTGCTGAAATTTTAGGAGCAAGTGCTGTTATTCAGGAAGCACTTGCTCCTAAAGTTGCGGCAGCGCATCACAAATGAGCCGGCGGAATTCAAATTGGGCGGGTACGGGGCGTGTAGTATTCTAACTAAGCGCGATCCCGCCGCCAACGTACTGCGCATGCGTCGAGTGTCCAAACATCCCCGTGCGCATGCTCCAAATTCTGTGAATGAACGTCAATGACGTCACATTCCCATTCATGAACTTTTTACGCAAGCGACGTGATTTTTTTTTTCCCGACGCGATGACGACGCCTATACCTAACATAGGATACTCCAACCCCATGTAGGTATATCTATGCGCCGCGTATCCCGTCCGGAAACGTCGTACCGTCATTGCGTCGCGCCGGAATTCGATCGTGAATTGCCGATTTCCGCTCATTAACATATTTTTTGAGCGTAAATCGGCGGGAACGCCCCCGGCGCCATTTTTAAGTTGAAGTAACGATGCGATGGCGAAACTCAGTTACGCTGCTCGCATCGGAGCTTCAACCCGGCGTTTCTTGTTTTCTGGTTACAGAAAACAGAAACGCCGGCTCAAAGTCACAGTTAGGCTGGCGGATCACTGGATCCGCCAGCCTAACTGTTCCTGAATCTGGCCCATAGTCGCCCAATTAGACAGAGCGTTGAGGTCGGCTTGTAATATATAAAATAATTGGTGTCGATCACACAGAGAAGCCCTCAATGGTCGGGTATTATAGAAGCCTATGAAGACAAGCCGCCATACTCTGTTCCTGGGAGTGCCGAAAATTTTACAGCAGTTTCCGACTTCACCATCTGTAGCAATCCTTAATATTTATGAGGCTCTCATGTGATTTTTTATGCGGATACTAAAGGGGCAATAAATCAGTCGTCCTCTGGATGTTGTTCTCTGAGCCATATACAGCTAGGCCAAGAAATACAACCCCGAGACGGGCATATAAAAGGACAAACTGCAAAGCATTTGGCAATGGATGTTCAATGCTGTTGACCTTCGATGCGGGACCAGTAGCATTTGATGATAATACTTTCAACTCTGAAAAAGGGCGTGAACGGCATTTTAGCAGTGAGTGTTGGCGTGTAGCTTTAGTTAGGGGTTATGGTTACGTTTTAGGTTCTTATGTGTGTAGCACTACCCCCGAAGGAGCTGCTGGTTTGTTTTGGGTGGCACGTTACCTCTGTATCTCCGCCGTCTAGGGTACTTGATGAGAGTTGCAGTAAAAGGAATGTCCACAATGTCTTTTTCTGTGCTTTTATTCCCCAATGGGGTAACCGACAAACAAGTAGAAGGTGAAGGGATGGTAGAAATGGTGAACGGCAGATTTAGGTGTAACTGATTATGGAATCAGTCCTGCTTTCAACTACAACTTTCGTTGGCACTCTAGCCAGAGTGGGTATAGTGCATCCGGATAGGCCTCAATCACCCGCCTAGCAGCCAGAATGTCACTCGAAAAACTTTAGGCCAAGTCCCTGTCACAGACCTTTCTAAAGATGGAGATGCTTTCGGCCCGGAATCCTTCTCAACTGGATTCAGCCCCCGCATCTCCTTCCCATGGTTCCGATTGTGTCAGCAATGGATAGGCGACTAGAGTCCACCCTATTAGAACCAAAAGTGTCCTTCGATGAATGGATAGGCCTCTCCTGCAACACCAGCCTCGTGCTCGGTATTCCCCAGACAGGTTCCTCATCGCATGGCTTCCTCCCAGTGGACGGAAAGCACAGGACCACTCTCAAAAGCAGGACCCAGTCAGCTACTGGCTCCGCAGGGCAAATAAGTTGCTTCCGGAGCCATAGAAAAATGCGGCACACGCACCGCCCCGGACTAGGAGGCCATTTTCTGGGGTGTCGTGGAATGGCTACCCTAAAGGTGGGCGCGAAAAACAAGACCCAGAACAATGGCGTCTGCCCACTAAATTACCCTCCCCAGCATGCACAGCGAGGCAGCCACCTCCTGATAGGCTGCCGGGGAGAAATATCCAACCACACCTGACTCCACTACTGCCACCTGTCGGCTGGGGGTGAGACCAGTACCCCAGACAACAACAGCATGAACACACAGCACAGCCAAAGCTGGGACAGAGGCTCCAAATTTAAACAGATTATACAAGGTCAGAGTCACTTAACTCTCTGACCCCCCCTCTAAATTGACATTAGCATCGGCTCTGGAAATAGCCAGGTGCTACACATCTTAGATTAAGTTTTAGCCTTCATTTCCATGGACGTTTTTTCAGCCACTTTTCTGAGCGTTTTTTGCAGCTTAAAAACGGCTTTCCATGTTAGTCTATGGCCTCATGCCCACCATGACGTTTTTGAGCTGTAGATGGCTGAGCCGTTTTTAAGCTGCAAAAAAAAAAAACAGGACCAGTGCGTTCTGAAGCTCCAGCGTTAGAGCTGTAAAAACGCCAGACGTTAAAAAAACGTGCAAAAACGCTAAAAAGAGCCTGCCGGCTTTAGTAGCTGTAGCTTAACCAGTGTTGCTCATCTTACTTTAAAAAAGTAATTAGTTACAATTACAAATTACTTCTCCGAAAAAGTAATTGCGTTAGTGACTCAGTTACTACATTGAAAAATTAATTAGTTACTCAGCAAAGTAACTGAATTTTTTTTTAATATTCTACAATGCTTTGTTGAGAAGCAGGTGACGGGCGCTTGCCAGGGACAAAAGAATGCCAGATCCTTGAGAGAAGAAAACCGGAAACAAATGGTGATCTCGTGTATATCCCAGCCTAGGTGCCTCCGTCCCACCATGTATATCCCAGCCTAGGTGCCTCCGTCCCACCATGTATATCCCAGCCTAGGTGCATCCGTCCCACCATGTATGTCCCAGCCTAGGTGCCTCTGTCCCCCCATGTATATCCCAGCCTAGGTGCATCCGTCCCACCATGTATATCCCAGCCTAGGTGCATCCGTCCCACCATGTATATCCCAGCCTAGGTGCCTCCGTCCCACCATGTATATCCCAGCCTAGGTGCCTCCGTCCCACCATGTATATCCCAGCCTAGGTGCATCCGTCCCACCATGTATGTCCCAGCCTAGGTGCCTCTGTCCCCCCATGTATATCCCAGCCTAGGTGCATCCGTCCCACCATGTATATCCCAGCCTAGGTGCATCCGTCCCACCATGTATATCCCAGCCTAGGTGCATCCGTCCCACCATGTATGTGCAGCTAATAGGACTTCAAACCCTTATCCATCTGCTATATATTACATCCAAATTATAAGCTGGATTAAAATGTATGTTTATAATATACATTCCCTTGACATTTACAGAGTCTGTAATTTAAAATCTTATATTAGGCTTTATTAGAATTTTCTATAGTTTATTGTTTATTATTTTATTTATCTTATATAAGCTTTATTGGATGCAAGGGATCTGGAATGGGGATGTCAGATTTTTCATTGTTGTCTGATGAAGAGATGAAATCACTGACCAAAAATAACCTGCTGATCATTGGTCTGTATAGGTGTCCTGCACTTACCATGTTGACCACTAGATGTCGCTGTGTACACTGTGTTGTATAGGGAACGTTTGTTCTGTGGAACATTTTGTACCGGCCATGTGTTCCCCGGATCATTGATCAGGTTGCGCACACAGTGTGTGTGATCGATGTGAGTTGTTCCCCCGGTGATAGGTCAGTGTGAGGCGGGTGAGGCTCATTGTATCCAGGGTTTCTTGCGATTGGGAGTTTTCAGACCGTTGTGACAGGCCATCACAGCGGTCACATGATTCTAAAGCGGAGTTCCACCCATATTTATGTTCACAGCGCCGGCAGAAGCAATTACTCTGCTGCCATCTAGTGGCGGTAGATGTAATTGCGGTAATGCCGCCCAAGTAATGGGAACTGCGTTACTGTGAGGGGAAGAGTAATCAGGTAGATTACTCGTTACCCTCAAAAGGGGCTGCGTTAGGTAACTGCGTTTATTGTAACTCCGTTACTTACAACACTGAGCTTAACAATGCATGCTATTGCTCAGTCTGTCATCTACTAGGACCTCCAGATCTTTCTGGGTGTTAGCTGTAATGCCTTGTACACACGATCGGTCCATCCGATGAAAACAGACTGATGGATTTTTTCATCAGTTATCCGATGAAGCTGACTGATGATCAGTCGTGCCTACAAAAAACGATTGTGTCAGAACGCGGTCATGTAAACCACGTACACCGGCACTATAAAGGGGAAGTTCAAATCCAATGGCGCCACCCTTGGGGCTGCTTTAGCTGATTTCCTGTTAGTAAAAGACGATTCGCGCTTTTCTGTCTGTTACAGCGTGATGAATGTGCTATCTCTATATTGAACGCTAGTTTTACCAGAACGAGGGCTCCCGTCCCCTAATTTAGTCTGAGCATGCATGGATTTTTAACCGATGGACGTGCCTACAGACGATCGTTTTTTTCCTGTCGGTTAGTTAACCATCAGATAATTTTAAAACAAGTTCCTAGTTTTTTAACCGATGGATAAAAAAACGATGGGGCCCACACACGATCAGTTCCATCAGACCGTTTTCATCAGACAAACCGATCGTGTGTACGCGGCATAAGAGTGTAAATCTGGCATGGTGACTGTCCACTGATCTCCCCTTCATGGAAGCAAGGAACCCCTAACAACATCTGAAGGAACCCTGGTTGAGAAACAATGGCCTTGACATACACTCTATGGGGCAGATTCAGGTAGAATTGCCTATCTTTAGGCATGCCTAGCGTCTGGCTTTTAAACTAGACCGCCGCAACTTTTTCAGGCAACTGCTTTATTCTCAAAGCACTTGCCTGTAAAGTTGAGGCGTAAAAGACCCGGCCGAATTCAAATTCGGCGGGTAGGGGGCGTGTTTCATTTAAATGAAGAGTGTCCCCGTGCTGAACGAACTGCGCATTCGCCGGTCGTGATTGGTTCCCAGTGCGCATGCTCCAAATCTCGACATGTAAACGACGTGAACGGCACTTACGCAAAGCCCTATTCGCGAACGTTTTAGGTAAACGACGGGAAAAAAAGCGCCGGCGCGCCGTCCATACTTAACATTGCCTGCGCCTCATATAGCAGGCATAACATTACGACGGTACTACGCTAACGCAAACGACGTAAAAGAATAGCGCCGGCCGGGCGTACGTTCGGGAATTGGCGTATAGGCTCATTACAATATTTTAGACGGGAACGCCACCTAGTGGCCAGCCTAAAATATGAAAATAAGATTAGACAGCGTAATAGACTTACGCATGTCTGATCTAAGGAAAATATATGCTAAACTGATTTTATGAATCAGTGGCATAATTTGGACCCGTAAAACGCAGAGATAAGACGGCTTATCTGGAGATAAGCCGATTTATCTCCTACCTGAATCTACCCCTATGTTGCCGCTCATTTGTTCCCTTGGGGATATGGGTTTTGGGTCATTGTTATGCTGGAATACCCATCCACATTCTTACCCAAGATTTGACCTTACATGGCCCCGTCCATTGTCCCTTTGATGCAATGAAGTTGTCTTGGCCCCTTAGCAGAAGAACACCCCCCTAGCTTTTCAGTGGTGCCATGGCAGGTCTACGGGTGGCGTTGTGGGCAGTGAATGGGAAGATAATGTTCACAATGCCCCAATTATCCCTGGGGAAGCAGTCTTAAGCCCTGTACACACGACCGGGAATACCGTCGGGCAGTGCTTTAAGTGGGCCAAAAGAGGTGCCGGTACTCTATTAGGCGCTGGTGCCCCCCCCGGGGCAGAACATTTTTTTTCGCCCCCCACCCCCCCCGGACCACATACACCCAATCACAGGGCGCCATGCCATCAAATGCAGCCACTGTACCATCAATTGTCACCACTGTGCCATGCCAACAAACGCAACCACTGTGCCATCAATTGTCACCACTGTGCCATGCCAAACGCAACCACTGTGCCATGCCATCAAATGCAGCCACTGTGCCATCAATTGTCACCACTGTGCCATGCCAACAAATGCAACCACTGTGCCATGCCATCAAATGCAGTCACTGTACCATGCCATCAATTGTCACCACTGTGCCATCAATCGTCACCACTGTGCCACCAATTGTCACCACTGTGCCACCAATTGTCACTGTCCAGACATCTATCCACCTTGGAGCTTTATATTATAACCTGCTGGGATTTGTAGTTCTCCATCTTCTCCTGGGGCTCAGGTGCATGCAATCCACACCCATCCACCTCAGAGCCTTATTGTATGTATAACCTGCTGGGACTTGTAGTTCTCCAATCTCCATGAGCCCCAGGAGAAGATGGAGAACTACAAGTCCCAGCAGTCTTACTAAAATGACAGGCTCTGAGGTGGATAGGTAAGCCTACAGATGACCAGTTTTTCTCGGCAGGAAACACTTTGCCGGGAATCCCGGTGTGAAAATAAAGAGCAGGTTCTCTATTTTCCCGTCGGGATACCCGGCGGTTTTCCTGACGGAAAAACTGCTATGGAGCATACACGCGGCCGGGATTCCCGGCCAAAAGCTCTCCTGGCAGTTTTCCTGCCAGTAAAACCGGTCGTGTGTACGAGGCTTTAGTCCATGGGTAAGTCCATCAATGCTTGGACTCCATTCTTGGCTAAAACATAGCACTGCGCTCCCTCGCCCTGGGAGGTGTACACGGGGAGGACTTGCAGTCCAGTGGCGCAGAGGCACCAGTGGAGATTGAGTAGTCTTCAGTCCCGGAGGCCGTTACTAAACGCGAAGGAGATTCTCGTACAATAAGGTTAGGGGAATAGAGAAAACACAATTTCCGATTAGCGGTGGGCCTTCTGCCTTACACAGGTTATGTTGTACGATGTTCCTGGAGTTCAGCTGTAATAGCGCTGGGATTTCACCCTCATTAGGCGTCCTCCTCCTCTCCGCTCAGATAATGATGTAGCTCCTCTCTGGATCCATCCACAAGTGTCACCTGTCTGCCTGTTCATCATCGCTCATCAAACCTTGACATGCGCTACGCCAAGGGAATCATAACCAGTCCGTGCCGCATTCCGTATGAGCTGCAGATGGTGCGTTCAGGAATATCAGCTGTATGTATGTAGGTTCCGTCCTGATATCTTCACTCGTCATCTATCTAATAAAAAAATTATATATACAGTATATATATTTTACAATCTACATTGTAGCTGTATCTACATATTAACCTTCTGCTCACTATTGTATTTACCAATCGTCTGCCAAGCAGTGACGGCTGGTGCTCTAAATTTTTTGGGGGGGTGCAAACAAACTGAAAGAAAAAAAAAAACATCAATTGCAGCCACTGTGCCCATCAATTGCAGCCACTGTGCCCATCAATTGCAGCCACTGTGCCCATTATAAGCAGCCACTGTGCCCATTAAAAGCAGCCACTGTGCCCATAAATTGCCACCACTGTGCCATCAGGCACAGTGACCGATCAGTTGCTGACACTGTGCCCATCAATTGCTGCCAGTGTGCCCATCAATTGCTGCTACTGTGCCCATCAATTGCTGCCACTGTGCCAATTAATTGCTGCTACTGTGCCCCTCAAACTCAGCCAATGTACCCATAAATTGCCCTCACTGTGCCATCAATTGCTCCCACTGTGCCCATTAAAAGCAGCCACTGTGTCCATCAAACGCAGCCACTGTGTCCATCAAACGCAGCCAATGTACCCATAAATTGCAACCACTGTGCCATCAAACGCAGCCACTGTGCCATCAATTGCTCCCACTGTGCCCATTAAAAGCAGCCACTGTTCCCATCAAACGCAGCCAATGTACCCATAAATTGCCACCACTGTGCCATCAAACGCAGCCACTGTGCCATCAATTGCTCCCACTGTGCCCATTAAAAGCAGCCACTGTGCCCATCAAACACAGCCAATGTACCCATAAATTGCCACCACTGTGCCATCAAATGCAGCCACTGTGCCCATCAAACGCAGCCAATGTACCCATCAATTGCTACTACTGTGCCCATCAATTGCTGCCAGTGTGCCAATTAATTGCCGCTACTGTGCCCATCAAACTCAGACAATGTACCCATAAATTGCCACCACTGTGCCATCAAATGCAGCTACTGTACCGATCAGTTGCTGCCACTGTGCCCATCAATTGCTGCCACTGTGCCCATCAATTGCGGCTACTGTGCCCATCAACTGCTGCCAGTGTGCCCATCAGCTGCCGCTTCTAAGCCCATGAACTGCTGCCAGTGTGCCCATCAACTACCGCTACTGTGCCCATCAACTGTTGCCAGTGTGCCCATCAACTGCCGCCACTGTGCCCATCAACTGCTGCCAGTGTGCCCATCAATTGTCCCTACTGTGCCCACCAATTGCTGCAAGTGTGCATTCCCCGTTTTTTTTTTTTCCTCAATGCAACCCTATCTTTTATATTTTACTAAAGATTTGGGTATATTATTGTGTTTATTGGCACTAAAATTCTTTTTTTCCCTGAAAAATGTCTTTGATTACTGTAATAACTTTACAAAAATATTTTTATTTTCCGCAAGGCTTTATCTGCTTTGGTCTCCTGCAGATCCCGCAGGCCTTTCCGATTATCGTGCCGTAGTCTTTGCCCGGGCGCCGGTGCCAGGCCTTGTTTTGGGTGAATGAGTTGGCTCCCCCCGGATGCTCAGCCTGGATTCAGCCCCCCCGGCGGAGGAACTAATTAAACTCTCGTCATGGACTCCTGCCAAGCGTTAAGAGCCGGGCACAATCTGGAGAGAGAGGGGCGCACGAGGCTCTCCTTGATTCGGAGGTCGTCAGTATTCTCCTCTCGGCTGAGGCGCCTCCTGGCCCGTCTATTGATTATCTTTTTCTATTCAGCGCACGAGGCCTCGCCGGAGAAACGCGGAGAGCTTCTCTGCAAGATGCAGATTGTGGAGACGCCGGCGGTTGGCTGCTGGGTGTGCCGCGCTCTTCACATGTCATCTCTCTTCCAGCAATCTCCGTCCTTCCTCCTGACAGTCAATCCGAGAGCCCCGAGCGTGGCCCTTTTATCTGGCAGTGCTGGGGGGGCGCCTTTATTTATTTTGTATTTGTGAGAACGGAGATGAGCTTAGTGATGAGGCCGAGACAATAACAACGAAGGAGGCCTTTTCTCCGGCTCTTCTGGATTTTCAGCTATTGATCGTCTAATGCCGGGGTCTCCAAACTTTCCAAACAAAGATTACCGATACCAACGGGCAACCTGACCGGAAATGATAAATACCGTATTCACCAACGTGCTCCACCGAGCGGTGCAAACTTCCAAATAACCAGAAGGTTCCTTAACCACTTCCATACCGGGGGGCACTTACGCACCCTCCTGCCCAGACCAATTTTTTAGCTTTCAGCGCTGTCGCACTTTGAATGACAATTGCGCGGTCGTGCTACACTGTACCCAAACTATATTTTTATCATTTTGTTCCCACAAATAGAGCTTTCTTTTGGTGGTATTTGATCACCTCTGGGATTTTTATTTTTTGCTCAACTAAAACAACTAAAAAAAGATTTTTTTCGGTTATTTTTTTTTGTAAATAAGTACGTTTTCTACTTCAATCACTGATATGGTGGCACAGATGAGGTGGCACTGATGGGCACAGATGAAGTGGCACTGATGGGCACCAATGGGGCGGCACTGATAGGCGACACTGATGGGCACTTTAAAGGTTGGGGCGCTCGCTAATTGAGGAATGTAATAATGATATTACTAATGACAATACATAAAAATAATACAGACGCGAGTGAGGAAGAGCCGATGGACGGCTCTTCCTGTTTACATCGTGATCAGCCATGATTGGACACGGCTGATCACGTGGTAAAGAACCTCCGCTGGTAAAGCTCTTTACCGAGATTCGGAGATGCAGGATGTCAGACTGACACCCCTCATCACCCGATCGCCGCGCTGCACGCCCCCATGGGCGCACACGCCGGCATGTTATCCTGCTGGACATCAATAGACGTCCAGTCAGGATTTCACAACCACTTCCCGGACGTCAATTGACTATTGACCGGGTGGGAAGTGGTTAACTATTTCTGATCCATGCTATAGACGAAAAAAGGCTACAGCGCGGAGCTAATTTGCCGGGAGGGCGTCTATGGACGTCTTCGTTTTCGATTGGCCTGCGTGCCCCCCCCCCCCCCTATGCAGGATGCACGTGGTGCACTCTGTGATTAGCGAGTCAATGAGACCCGCTGGACCACAGATCGGAGTAAGGGGTCGATCCTGACCTCTTACCACGTGGTCAGCCAATGACAGCTGATCATGTGATGTACAGTGCCTGCCGCCGAGAATGTGTTTTTAGCACGCCAGCATCGCGCTGAATCTCGGCGACAGGCTGCCGATATCTCGCACTCGCTGGAATAGTAAAAGCACATTCCAGCGAGCGCGTCATAGAAGCGACGGGGATCCGACGCGGATTCCCGCCAATTCTACACGTGGGCGGAGTTTGTTATGAATCCTGAAGGAGAAATCCCCGCCGGATTTAAAAAAAAATCCGGCATGGGTTCCCCCCTCAGGAGCATAACGGGCCCTTAGGTCTGTTATGGGTTGTAAGGAGACCCCCCCTACGCCGAAAAAACGGCGTGGGGGTCCCCCACAATCCATAACAGACCCGTATCCAAAGCACGCCGGCCGGCCGGTCTGGAAGGGAGTGGGGGCGAGCGGGCCCCCCCCCTCCTGAGCCGTACCGGGCAGCATGCCCTCAACATGGGGGGGTTAGGTGCTCTGGGGCAGGGGGCGCACTGCGGCCCCCCACCCCAGAGCACCCTGTCCCCATGTTGATGAGGACAGGGCCCCTTCCCGACAACCCTGGCCGTTGGTTGTCGGGGTATGCGGGCGGGAGACTTATCGGAATCTGGAAGCCCCCTTTAATAAGGGGGCCCCCAGATACCGGCCCCCCACCCTAAGTGAATGAGTATGGGGTACATCGTACCCCTACCCATTCACCTGCAAATAAAAAGTGTAAACACAAATAAACCACACAGGGTATTGAAATATTTTATTAGTTGGCCGCCGGGGGGGGGTGTGTATGATCGCTTTTATAAAAGCGCCCCCCTCCGGCGGGCTTCTGTGGGGGGTGGGTGCCGCCGTCTGGTTCTCTTCCGCCGCCGGGGGGCGCTTTGATAAAAGCGCCCACCACCCGGCGGGCTTCTTTCGAACGTCTTCGGCGGCGGGGGGGTCTTCTCCCACTCTCCGGGGTCTTCTCCCGCTCTCCGGGGGTCTTCTCCCACTCTCCGGGGTCTTCTCCCGCTCTCCGGGGGTCTTCTCCGCTCTCCGGGGGTCTTCTTCTTCTTCTTCTTCAGGACTCGCCGCCGCTATCTTCGTGTGTTAGCTCAATTACTAGCGGCGGCGGCCCCCTCTTCTGCGACGTCGGCGTCTTCTTCTTCTTCTTCTTCTTCTTCTTCTGCTCTCCAGATGTTGACGCGACGCATCCTTCCGCTGTTATGCCCGGCGCGCGGCTCGCAGCGAAATATATAGGCCTGTCTTGTGACGTCGCAGTCCCATCATGCTCCGGTAGGTACCACGTGCTACCTACCCACGTGATACCTACCGGAGCATGATGGGACTGCGACGTCACAAGACAGGCCTATATATTTCGCTGCGAGCCGCGCGCCCGGCATAACAGCGGAAGGATGCGTCGCGTCAACATCTGGAGAGCAGAAGAAGAAGAAGACGCCGACGTCGCAGAAGAGGGGGCCGCCGCCGCTAGTAATTGAGCTAACACACGAAGATAGCGGCGGCGAGTCCTGAAGAAGAAGAAGACCCCCGGAGAGCGGAGAAGACCCCCGGAGAGCGGGAGAAGACCCCGGAGAGTGGGAGAAGACCCCCGGAAAGCGGGAGAAGACCCCGGAGAGTGGGAGAAGACCCCCCACCGCCGAAGACGTCGAAAGAAGCCCGCCGGGTGGTGGGCGCTTTTATCAAAGCGCCCCCCGGCGGCGGAAGAGAACCAGACGGCGGCACCCACCCCCCACAGAAGCCCACCGGAGGGGGGCGCTTTTATAAAAGCGATCATACACCCCCCCCCCCCGGCGGCCAACTAATAAAATATTTCAATACCCTGTGTGGTTTATTTGTGTTTACACTTTTTATTTGCAGGTGAATGGGTAGGGGTACGATGTACCCCATACTCATTCACTTAGGGTGGGGGGCCGGTATCTGGGGGCCCCCTTATTAAAGGGGGCTTCCAGATTCCGATAAGTCTCCCGCCCGCATACCCCGACAACCAACGGCCAGGGTTGTCGGGAAGGGGCCCTGTCCTCATCAACATGGGGACAGGGTGCTCTGGGGTGGGGGGCCGCAGTGCGCCCCCTGCCCCAGAGCACCTAACCCCCCCATGTTGAGGGCATGCTGCCCGGTACGGCTCAGGAGGGGGGGGGCGCTCGCTCGCCCCCACTCCCTTCCTGACCGGCCGGCCGGCGTGCTTTGGATACGGGTCTGTTATGGATTGTGGGGGACCCCCACGCCGTTTTTTCGGCGTAGGGGGGGTCTCCTTACAACCCATAACAGACCTAAGGGCCCGTTATGCTCCTGAGGGGGTAACCCATGCCGGATTTTTTTTTAAATCCGGCGGGGATTTCTCCTTCAGGATTCATAACAAACTCCGCCCACGTGTAGAATTGGCGGGAATCCGCGTCGGATCCCCGTCGCTTCTATGACGGCTTTGTCTCCATCGCGGCTCCCGCGATGGGGCTCGCAAGTGCTTAATCTCGCCGAGAAAGGGAGCGAGATTGACACAATATCCCAGTCACCTACTGTAAACAGAGTTGGTAATCGGCAATTTTTTCTCCTCACGATGATAGCATGGGGGGATTAAAATCCGCATTTTTTTTCATGCGGATCTGAACGGGCGCTCCATGTACCTCTATGGAGCGTCGGATGTCAGCTGTGACATGTCCGCTGACACCAGATCAGCCCCGATGCGATCCTCTCCGCTAAATTGTGACGGACGCAAACCCTATTTTGCATCCATCATCCAATTCCCCCATATAGGAGAGCGGAGATCTGACTGGTCTGTCTCTGCACAGTGTGCGGAGACCAGTGGCGGCTGGTGTTCAAATTTTTTGGGGGGGCGCAAACAAAAAAAACAATTGCAGAATTACTGTGCCCATCAAACGCAGCTACTGTGCCCATCAATTGCAACTACTGTGCCCATCAAAGGCAGCCACTGTGCCCATCAAATGCAGCCACTGTGCTCATCAAATGCAGCCACTGTGCCCATCAAATGCAGCCACTGTGCTCATCAAAGGCAGCCACTGTGCCCATCAAATGCAGCCACTGTGCCCATCAAATGCAGCCACTGTGCCCATCAAATGCAGCCACTGTGCCCATTAAATGCAGCCACTGTGCCCATCAATTGCAACCACTGTGCCCATCAAATGCAGCCACTGTGCCCATCAAATGCAGCCACTGTGCCCATCAAATGCAGCTACTGTGCCATCAGTTGTCACCGGATGTTTTCTCTTTTTTTGGGGGGGCAGAACCCAGAGTCCTGTGCTTGGCGCATAGCGCACCCCAGAATACTATTTATTGCCCCTTTAAGATCCTCCCACTGGTAATGCAATTTGGCCACACCCACTGTTTGATGCGATTCAAGGTGTGGTTTATTTCCAGACTTTATTCTAATGGGAAAAAATAATTATACATTTTTATATAGTCTTACAAATACAACCGGCCCTTTGAGGGCCACCATAATGCTGATGTGGCCCGCGATAAAATTGAGTTTGACCCCCCCCCCCGATCTAGAGGGTGGAAATTACCGTAGTAGACTAATACACACCGCTACTTTAAAGCTTTCTGTAATTTTACAAGGTGAAGAGGAGGGGCAGTGATGCCATGATCTCCACCTCATCCAATCAGATACTTTGCCCATGCCCAGCGGCTGACATACTGTGTTCATAAAAAAGCAATGCAGCCGCTCAGCATGGGACCTGAAATACAACAACAATCACTGTATAGAAGTGCCTACTACTTTGATTGCCAGCTTTTACTGAGATTCCATGGGTATAAGCCCCGTCCCCTCTCTTTCTTCATTGGTTTGCTGGCTGTGATTGACAGCAGCGAGAGCCAATGGCTCAGCCAATGAGGAGAGAGAGACCCAGTAGAGCTGATTCTCTTGTGCACATCACTGGACCGCAATGGGGCTTAGGTAAGTATTTGGGGGGCTGGGGCACACAGAAGGTTTTTTTACCTTCATGCATAGAATGCATGCAAGTAAAAAGAACCTTGAGCTTTAAGTTATTTAAAATTTCAAGTTTTTGGGGCCCGTTGGGTCTCTTCTTCAAGGTCTTTCACCACTTGACCACCGGGCCTATTCTGGCACTTCTCTCATTCATGTAAAAATAAAAAATAAATTGCTAGAAAATAAATCAGAACCCCCAAACATTATATATTATTTTTAGCAGACACCCTAGGGAATAAAATGGCGGTCATTGCAACTTTTTTTCTCGCACGGTATTTGCGCAAGCATTTTTCAAACACCTTTTTTTTATGAAAAAAAAACAAAAAAACAGTTTCATGAATTTAAAAGATAACAAAACAGTAAAGTTAGCCCAATTTTTTTGTATAATGTGAAAGGTGACGTTACACTGAGTCAATAGATATCTAACATGTCACGCTTTAAAATTGCGCACACTTATGGAATGGCGCCAAACTTCGGTACTTAAAAATCGCCATAGGCGAGGCTTTAACATTTTTTACAGGTTACTTTTTTCGAGTTACAGAGGAAGTCTAGTGCTAGAATTTTTGCACACGCTCTAACGCACGCGACGATACCTCACATGTTTGAACGGCGTTTACATATACATGCGTGTTCGCTTGTGCGCATGAGCTACTGGGGACAGGGGCGTTAAAAAAAATAATAATAATAATTTTATTTTTATTTTACTTCATTTTTTTTTTACACTTTTTTTTACATATTTTTTTTATCACTTTTATTCCTATTACAAGGAATGTAAACATCCCTTGTAATAGGAATCAGTGCGACAGGTCCTCTTTATGGAGAGATGTGGGGTCAATAAGACCTTCCCCTCCCCTACATCTCTCCTGTAGGCTTACAAGCATCAGATCGTGAAAAAATGTCTTTCACTGATCTAAACCATGACAGCCGCGATTGCGTCGCACCCGGGCCTCCGACGGTCATAGAGATGATTCGTGACCATCTGGTCACCAGTCATCTCTATGCTTCCCAGCCAGCGCAGGCCGATTCACTCTCCGGGCCCCCGATGGCACAGGAGAGCCCGGAGAAGCACCGGATGGCGGCGGGAGGGGGGGGGACATCCCCTCCCGCAGCCTATAAGAACAATCAAGCGGCAGAACAGCCGATTTGATCCTTCTTACCGTACACAGATTTGGCGGCTGGAGACGGTGATATCTGAATGATGCCTCTAGCTGCACCCATCATTCAGATATCACCGCACAAAATCGCGTCCTCAGTTGTCAAGTGGTTAAACCCTGAAAAAGAGAACTAACTGGTCCTGAAAGTTTGCATCTCTATTAACCTAAGTTAGTCAATAAAGGTTATCACTTAAAGTGATTGTATGTTTTTTAAATACCTACCATACTTACCTCCACTGTGCAGTTAGTTTTGTACAGAGTGGCCCCCATCCTCGTCTTCTGGGGTCCCACGGCGGCTCTCGCAGCTCCTCCCCGCAAGAGTTAACATCCCTCTGGGAAGCGCTCTCCCAAGGAGGTTAGCATTCAGGCACGCTCCCGTGTGATACAGTCGGCGGCCATAGCCGCCGAGTGTTTGACTCGGCCCCAGTGCGCATCATTGATTTGATTTGAACAGCAGTGGGAGCCAATGGCTGCGCTGCTATCAGTCATCCAATGAAGTGCCGACTAGAGCTCGGTGAAAGTAATGCGGGATTGCGCCCAAGGAGATTTGGGGGTCAGGAAGTAAAACAAGGGAGGTGACTGCAAGGTGTTTTTTCACCCTAATGCATAGGATTAGGACACCTTGCTGTGTCCGGCCCCCCATAAGCCTCGAACTTCCATGGGCACGATCCCGCGTCGCTTTCCAAATGGCTTGTCGGCTCTTCATTGGTTAGATTGATAGCAGTGCAGACATTGGCTCTCGCTGCTTTCAGCCAAATCCAATGACATGGGGTGGGGCCGAGTCATACACAACCTGCGGCTATGGCCGCCGACTGTATCACACGGGAGCATGCCTGAAAGCTAACCCCCTTGGGAGAGTGCTTCCCAGACCGCTTCAGTAACCCTCTTGCGGCGAGGAGCCGAGACAGCCGCCGTGGGACCCCAGAAGACGAGGAGCTGTGCAAAATGAACTCCACAGTGGAGGCAAGTATGGTAGGTTTGTTTAAAAAAAAAAAATACTGAACCTATAGTACCACTTTAACCTCCAGATTTTTGAACATTAGTCCTAATATTTCACATACTGTTAATTAAATATTTGCTTTATGTTCCTTTTATTGCAAATTTCTCACACTCTGTTGTATCTGTGTGCAGGACATCATCTCTCCGATGGAACACGGGCACCAAAGAACGAATGTTGATCAAAGTGACAGATCGGGAGCCAAGCTTCTTGATGCACCAGGGCAATGGTTACTCTACCGACAACGCCCAGGGCACCCGGTCCCGCCGGCCCTCGGGCGGGCAGCCTTCCCCCATCATGCAAACGTTCTCTGTAGACACGGACAATTCTGTCTTCTTCCCCGAAAGAAAATCATCCCCGTATATGAAAAGGGCGGAACACGTTGGCTCTTGCTCGCCCCTCCTCGGACGAGGCGAATCGTTCTGCACGTTACAATCTCAACACAGAAAGCATTCAAACGAGTCCCAACCTTCTTCCCCACGCTATGCGTACGAGCCCCCATTGTACGAAGAACCTCCCATGGAGTACCAAGCTCCCATCTATGACGAACCGCCCATGGAAATGCAGTACGACAGCAGCGGCAATTTTCGAGCGATGTCCCCGCAAAAGTCGCCCGTACGAAAACCACACGGCTACCTACAGTCACCGAAACAGGTTTCCAACTCTCCGTACCAACAGCTCGTGTTGACCAAACAGAAGTGCTCTGACAGGTTCATGAGCTTGGACTACAGCCCGGCCGGCAAGGAGTACGTAAGGCAGTTAGTCTATGTAGAACAGTCGGGGTCCAGCCCAAAGATGAAAACGGGTATCCGGCATAAATACACACCCAATACCATTGGTGGATCTTACTCCTTGCAGCACAATCCACCGTATATGAGGGACCATCGTTTGGAGGTGAAGTCTGGAGATTACAGTAGCATGGAGAACGCTGAACTGCGACACAACCAACAACAGCAACACCAACAGTTTCATTCCGAAGATTCCATGTCTTGGTCTAGTCAGCAGGACGCCATGTCCTCCACCAGCTACTCCCCCAACACAAGAAAACGGAAAAGCAGGAAACCGTCCTTGTCCCAGGAACCCAACTCGGCTCCAGCTGACGTCACCGCGGAGAGGGAGCAAATGAACGAGCATAATATGGTAGAAGAAAGGCCTTCGTCGATGCCCAACAGGCCGCTAATGAGCCGGACAGAAAGTCGGTCATCAGAGTCTGATATGCAACGTGGCTCAACCGAAACCTTTATGGCCCAGGCCCGTCTGGCATGGGAGGCCCAACAGGCCCACTTCCACATGAAGCAGAGGAGCAGCTGGGACTCCCAGAAAGATGGCTCTGGTTATGAGAGCGATGGTGCCGTGCCTCTACCAATGCCCGGCCCTGTGGTCAGAGCCTTCAGTGAGGACGAGGCGCTGGCACAGCAGGACGGCAAATACTGGAAGAGGAACCCTTTCGATAAACTTGGATTTCCACAAATACTACTGGAAAAGAGTGTGTCTGTCCAAACCAATCTGGCCTCACCAGAGCCGTACTTACACCCATCTCAGGTAAGCAGGCCGTTCTAGTCAGTGTGCGATAATATTTGTAGAGCATGCTTTGGGTGGGATGCCACTCACTTGTGTATGTTCTACCATAGTAAGTGTGAAAGGGGTTGTAAAAGTTTGTTTTTTATTTTCTAAATAGGTTCCTTTAAGCTAGTGCATTGTTGGTTCACTTACCTTTTCCTTCCATTTCCCTTCTAAATATTTTTTTTCTTCTTTGTCTGAATTTCTCACTTCCTGTTTCTCCTCAGTAAGCTTGCTACATGATGGAGTGAGCAGTATGTGCGGTAGAAGAGTGTAAAGGGTATGATAGAATGAGCAGTATGTGCGGGAGAAGAGCGTAGAGGGTATGATGGAGTGAGCAGTATGTGCGGGAGAAGAGCGTAGAGGGTATGATGGAGTGAGCAGTATGTGCGGGAGAAGAGCGTAGAGGGTATGATGGAGTGAGCAGTATGTGCGGGAGAAGAGCGTAGAGGGAATGATGGAGTGAGCAGTATGTGCGGGAGAAGAGCGTAGAGGGTATGATGGAGTGAGCAGTATGTGGGAGAAGAGCGTAGAGGGTATGATGGAGTGAGCAGTATGTGCGGGAGAAGAGCGTAGAGGGTATGATGGAGTGAGCAGTATGTGTGGGAGAAGAGCGTAGAGGGTATGATGGAGTGAGCAGTATGTGCGGGAGAAGAGCGTAGAGGGAATGATGGAGTGAGCAGTATGTGTGGGAGAAGAGCGTAGAAGGAATGATGGAGTGAGCAGTATGTGCGGGAGAAGAGCGTAGAGGGAATGATGGAGTGAGCAGTATGTGTGGGAGAAGAGCGTAGAGGGAATGATGGAGTGAGCAGTATGTGCGGGAGAAGAGCGTAGAGGGAATGATGGAGTGAGCAGTATGTGCGGGAGAAGAGCGTAGAGGGTATGATGGAGTGAGCAGTATGTGCGGGAGAAGAGCATAGAGGGAATGATGGAGTGAGCAATATGTGCGGGAGAAGAGTGTAGAGTGCATGATGGAGTGAGCAGTATGTGTGGGAGAAGAGCATAGAGGGTATGATGGAGTGAGCAGTATGTGCGGGAGAACAGCGTAGAGGGTATGATAGAGTGAGCAGTATGTGTGGGAGAAGAGCGTAGAGGGTATGATGGAGTGAGCAGTATGTGCGGGAGAAGAGCGTAGAGGGTATGATGGAGTGAGCAGTATGTGCGGGAGAAGAGCAAAGAGGGTATGATGGAGTGAGCAGTATGTGCAGGAGAAGAGCGTAGAGGGTATGATGGAATGAGCAGTTTGTGAGGGAGAAGAGCGTAGAGGATATGATGGAGTGAGCAGTATGTGCGGGAGAAGAGCGTAGAGGGTATGATGGAGTGAGCAGTATGTGCAGGAGAAGAGCAAAGAGGGTATGATGGAGTGAGCAGTATGTGCAGGAGAAGAGCATAGAGGGTATGATGGAATGAGCAGTATGTGCAGGAGAAGAGCGTAGAGGGTATGATGGAGTGAGCAGTATGTGCGGGAGAAGAGCAAAGAGGGTATGATGGAGTGAGCAGTATGTGCAGGAGAAGAGCATAGAGGGTATGATGGAATGAGCAGTTTGTGAGGGAGAAGAGCGTAGAGGATATGATGGAGTGAGCAGTATGTGCGGGAGAAGAGCGTAGAGGGTATGATGGAGTGAGCAGTATGTGCAGGAGAAGAGCGTAGAGGGTATGATGGAATGAGCAGTTTGTGAGGGAGAAGAGCGTAGAGGATATGATGGAGTGAGCAGTATGTGCGGGAGAAGAGCGTAGAGGGTATGATGGAGTGAGCAGTATGTGTGGGAGAAGAGCGTAGAGGGTATGATGGAGTGAGCAGTATGTGCGGGAAAAGAGCGTAGAGGATATGATGGAGTGAGCATTATGTGCGGGAGAAGAGCATAGAGGATATGATGGAGTGAGCAGTTTGTGAGGGAGAAGAGCGTAGAGGATATGATGGAGTGAGCAGTTTGTGAGGGAGAAGAGCATAGAGGGACTGATGGAGTGAGCAGTATGTGCGGGAGAAGAGCGTAGAGGGTATGATGGAATGAGCATTATGTGCGGGAGAAGAGCGTAGAGGATATGATGGAGTGAGCAGTTTGTGAGGGAGAAGAGCGTAGAGGATATGATGGAGTGAGCAGTTTGTGAGGGAGAAGAGCATAGAGGGACTGATGGAGTGAGCAGTATGTGCGGGAGAAGAGCGTAGAGGGTATGATGGAATGAGCATTATGTGCGGGAGAAGAGCGTAGAGGATATGATGGAGTGAGCATTATGTGCGGGAGAAGAGCGTAGAGGATATGATGAAGTGAGCAGTTTGTGAGGGAGAAGAGCGTAGAGGATATGATGGAGTGAGCAGTTTGTGAGGGAGAAGAGCATAGAGGGTATGATGAAGTGAGCAGTGTGTGTGGGAGAAGAGTGTAGAGGGTATGACGGAGTGAGCAGTATGTGCGGGAGAAGAGCATAGAGGGTATGATGGAGTGAGCAGTATGTGCGGGAGAAGAGCATAGAGGGTATGATGGAGTGAGAAGTATGTGGGAGAAGAGCGTGGGAGAAGAGCTGCGGGAGAAGAGCGTAGAGGGTATGATGGAGTGAGCAGTATGTGTGGGAGAAGAGCGTAGAGGGTATGATGGAGTGAGCAGTATGTGCGGGAGAAGAGCGTAGAGGGTATGATGGAGTGAGCAGTATGTGCGGGAGAAGAGCGTAGAGGGTATGATGGAGTGAGCAGTATGTGCGGGAGAAGAGCGTAGAGGGTATGATGTAGTGAGCAGTATGTGCGGGAGAAGAGCGTAGAGGGTATGATGGAGTGAGCAGTATGTGTGGGAGAAGAGCTTAGAGGGTATGATGGAGTGAGCAGTATGTGCGGGAGAAGAGCATAGAGGGTATGATGGAGTGAGCAGTATGTGTGGGAGAAGAGCTTAGAGGGTATGATGGAGTGAGCAGTATGTGCGGGAGAAGAGCATAGAGGGTATGATGGAGTGAGCAGTATGTGTGGGAGAAGAGCTTAGAGGGTATGATGGAGTGAGCAGTATGTGCGGGAGAAGAGCATAGAGGGTATGATGGAGTGAGCAGTATGTGTGGGAGAAGAGCTTAGAGGGTATGATGGAGTGAGCAGTATGTGCGGGAGAAGAGCGTAGAGGGAATGATGGAGTGAGCAGTATGTGCGGGAGAAGAGCGTAGAGGGAATGATGGAGTGAGCAGTATGTGCGGGAGAAGAGCGTAGAGGGTATGATGGAGTGAGCAGTATGTGCGGGAGAAGAGCGTAGAGGGAATGATGGAGTGAGCAGTATGTGTGGGAGAAGAGCGTAGAGGGTATGATGGAGTGAGCAGTATGTGCGGGAGAAGAGCGTAGAGGGTATGATGGAATGAGCAGTTTGTGAGGGAGAAGAGCGTAGAGGATATGATGGAGTGAGCAGTATGTGCGGGAGAAGAGCGTAGAGGGTATGATGGAGTGAGCAGTATGTGCAGGAGAAGAGCGTAGAGGGTATGATGGAATGAGCAGTTTGTGAGGGAGAAGAGCGTAGAGGATATGATGGAGTGAGCAGTATGTGCGGGAGAAGAGCGTAGAGGGTATGATGGAGTGAGCAGTATGTGCGGGAGAAGAGCGTAGAGGATATGATGGAGTGAGCAGTATGTGCGGGAGAAGAGCGTAGAGGGTATGATGGAATGAGCAGTTTGTGAGGGAGAAGAGCGTAGAGGATATGATGGAGTGAGCAGTATGTGCGGGAGAAGAGCGTAGAGGGTATGATGGAGTGAGCAGTATGTGCGGGAGAAGAGCGTAGAGGATATGATGGAGTGAGCAGTATGTGCGGGAGAGAGCGTAGAGGGTATGATGGAGTGAGCAGTATGTGCGGGAGAAGAGCGTAGAGGGTATGATGGAGTGAGCAGTATGTGCGGGAGAAGAGCGTAGAGGGTATGATGGAGTGAGCAGTATGTGCGGGAAAAGAGCGTAGAGGGAATGATGGAGTGAGCATTATGTGCGGGAGAAGAGCGTAGAGGATATGATGGAGTGAGCAGTTTGTGAGGGAGAAGAGCGTAGAGGATATGATGGAGTGAGCAGTTTGTGAGGGAGAAGAGCATAGAGGGACTGATGGAGTGAGCAGTATGTGCGGGAGAAGAGCGTAGAGGGTATGATGGAATGAGCATTATGTGCGGGAGAAGAGCATAGAGGGTATGATGGAGTGAGCAGTATGCGCAGGAGAAGAGCGTAGAGGGTATGATGGAATGAGCAGTTTGTGAGGGAGAAGAGCGTAGAGGATATGATGGAGTGAGCAGTATGTGCGGGAGAAGAGCGTAGAGGGTATGATGGAGTGAGCAGTATGTGCGGGAGAAGAGCGTAGAGGATATGATGGAGTGAGCAGTATGTGCGGGAGAAGAGCGTAGAGGGTATGATGGAGTGAGCAGTATGTGCGGGAGAAGAGCGTAGAGGGTATGATGGAGTGAGCAGTATGTGCGGGAGAAGAGCGTAGAGGGTATGATGGAGTGAGCAGTATGTGCGGGAAAAGAGCGTAGAGGATATGATGGAGTGAGCATTATGTGCGGGAGAAGAGCGTAGAGGGACTGATGGAGTGAGCAGTTTGTGAGGGAGAAGAGCGTAGAGGATATGATGGAGTGAGCAGTTTGTGAGGGAGAAGAGCATAGAGGGACTGATGGAGTGAGCAGTATGTGCGGGAGAAGAGCGTAGAGGGTATGATGGAATGAGCATTATGTGCGGGAGAAGAGCGTAGAGGATATGATGGAGTGAGCAGTTTGTGAGGGAGAAGAGCGTAGAGGATATGATGGAGTGAGCAGTTTGTGAGGGAGAAGAGCATAGAGGGACTGATGGAGTGAGCAGTATGTGCGGGAGAAGAGCGTAGAGGGTATGATGGAATGAGCATTATGTGCGGGAGAAGAGCGTAGAGGATATGATGGAGTGAGCAGTTTGTGAGGGAGAAGAGCGTAGAGGATATGATGGAGTGAGCAGTTTGTGAGGGAGAAGAGCATAGAGGGACTGATGGAGTGAGCAGTATGTGCGGGAGAAGAGCGTAGAGGGTATGATGGAATGAGCATTATGTGCGGGAGAAGAGCGTAGAGGATATGATGGAGTGAGCATTATGTGCGGGAGAAGAGCGTAGAGGATATGATGAAGTGAGCAGTTTGTGAGGGAGAAGAGCGTAGAGGATATGATGGAGTGAGCAGTTTGTGAGGGAGAAGAGCATAGAGGGTATGATGGAGTGAGCAGTGTGTGTGGGAGAAGAGTGTAGAGGGTATGACGGAGTGAGCAGTATGTGCGGGAGAAGAGCATAGAGGGTATGATGGAGTGAGCAGTATGTGCGGGAGAAGAGCATAGAGGGTATGATGGAGTGAGCAGTATGTGTGGGAGAAGAGCGTAGAGGGTATGATGGAGTGAGCAGTATGTGTGGGAGAAGAGCGTAGAGGGTATGATGGAGTGAGCAGTATGTGCGGGAGAAGAGCGTAGAGGGTATGATGGAGTGAGCAGTATGTGCGGGAGAAGAGCAAAGAGGGTATGATGGAGTGAGCAGTATGTGCAGGAGAAGAGCGTAGAGGGTATGATGGAATGAGCAGTTTGTGAGGGAGAAGAGCGTAGAGGATATGATGGAGTGAGCAGTATGTGCGGGAGAAGAGCGTAGAGGGTATGATGGAGTGAGCAGTATGTGCAGGAGAAGAGCAAAGAGGGTATGATGGAGTGAGCAGTATGTGCAGGAGAAGAGCATAGAGGGTATGATGGAATGAGCAGTATGTGCAGGAGAAGAGCGTAGAGGGTATGATGGAGTGAGCAGTATGTGCGGGAGAAGAGCAAAGAGGGTATGATGGAGTGAGCAGTATGTGCAGGAGAAGAGCATAGAGGGTATGATGGAATGAGCAGTTTGTGAGGGAGAAGAGCGTAGAGGATATGATGGAATGAGCAGTATGTGCGGGAGAAGAGCGTAGAGGGTATGATGGAGTGAGCAGTATGTGCAGGAGAAGAGCGTAGAGGGTATGATGGAATGAGCAGTTTGTGAGGGAGAAGAGCGTAGAGGATATGATGGAGTGAGCAGTATGTGCGGGAGAAGAGCGTAGACGGTATGATGGAGTGAGCAGTATGTGCGGGAGAAGAGCGTAGAGGGTATGATGGAGTGCGGGAAAAGAGCGTAGAGGATATGATGGAGTGAGTATGTGCGGGAGAAGAGCGTAGAGGATATGATGGAGTGAGGGAAAAGAGCGTAGAGGATATGATGGAGTGAGCATTATGTGCGGGAGAAGAGCGTAGAGATGGATGGAATGGAGAAGAGTAGAGGTAGAGGATATGATGGAGTGAGCATTTGTGAGGATAAGAGGGTTGATGGGATGAGTATGAGGTAGGATTATTGAGGAGATGATGAGATTATGTGAGTGAGTTTGTAAGGGAGAAGAGCGTGAAGGATGATGTTTGTGAGGGAGAGAGTAGAGGTAGAGGATTGTGTGTGTATGATGGAGTGAGCAGTATGTGTTTGAGTGGAGATAAGGTATGTAGTTTGTGAGGGGAGAAGAGCATAGAGGGACTGATGGAGTGAGCAGTATGTGCTAAGGTATGATTGAGTGAGGTATGTAAGAGACGGGAGAAGAGCTAGTATGATGAGTGATGATGTATGTGAGATGAGATGGGAGTGAATGTGTAGAGGGTATGATGGAATGAGCTTAGAAGAGGTAGAGGATTGATGGAGAGTAGTTTGTGGGTAGAGATTTTTTGTATTATGATGGATTATGTGCGGGAGAAGAGCGTAGAGGATATGATGGAGTGAGCAGTTTGTGAGGGAGAAGAGCGTAGAGGATATGATGGAGTGAGCAGTTTGTGAGGGAGAAGAGTAGAGGGACTTGTGAGGGAGAAGAGCATAGAGGGTATGATGGAATGCGGGGAGAAGAGCATAGAGGGTATGATGATTATGTGCGGGAGAAGAGCGTAGAGGATATGATGGAGTGAGCATTATGTGCGGGAGAAGAGCGTAGAGGATATGATGAAGTGAGCAGTTTGTGAGGGAGAAGAGCGTAGAGGATATGATGGAGTGAGCAGTTTGTGAGGGAGAAGAGCATAGAGGGTATGATGGAGTGAGCAGTGTGTGTGGGAGAAGAGTGTAGAGGGTATGACGGAGTGAGCAGTATGTGCGGGAGAAGAGCATAGAGGGTATGATGGAGTGAGCAGTATGTGCGGGAGAAGAGCATAGAGGGTATGATGGAGTGAGAAGTATGTGTGGGAGAAGAGCTTAGAGGGTATGATGGAGTGAGCAGTATGTGTGGGAGAAGAGCGTAGAGGGTATGATGGAGTGAGCAGTATGTGCGGGAGAAGAGCGTAGAGGGTATGATGGAGTGAGCAGTATGTGCGGGAGAAGAGCGTAGAGGGTATGATGGAGTGAGCAGTATGTGCGGGAGAAGAGCGTAGAGGGTATGATGTAGTGAGCAGTATGTGCGGGAGAAGAGCGTAGAGGGTATGATGGAGTGAGCAGTATGTGTGGGAGAAGAGCTTAGAGGGTATGATGGAGTGAGCAGTATGTGCGGGAGAAGAGCATAGAGGGTATGATGGAGTGAGCAGTATGTGTGGGAGAAGAGCTTAGAGGGTATGATGGAGTGAGCAGTATGTGCGGGAGAAGAGCGTAGAGGGTATGATGGAGTGAGCAGTATGTGTGGGAGAAGAGCTTAGAGGGTATGATGGAGTGAGCAGTATGTGCGGGAGAAGAGCATAGAGGGTATGATGGAGTGAGCAGTATGTGTGGGAGAAGAGCTTAGAGGGTATGATGGAGTGAGCAGTATGTGCGGGAGAAGAGCGTAGAGGGAATGATGGAGTGAGCAGTATGTGCGGGAGAAGAGCGTAGAGGGGTATGATGGAGTGAGCAGTATGTGCGGGAGAAGAGCGTAGAGGGAATGATGGAGTGAGCAGTATGTGCGGGAGAAGAGCGTAGAGGGAATGATGGAGTGAGCAGTATGTGCGGGAGAAGAGCATAGAGGGTATGATGGAGTGAGCAGTATGTGTGGGAGAAGAGCGTAGAGGGTATGATGGAGTGAGCAGTATGTGCGGGAGAAGAGCATAGAGGGTATGATGGAGTGAGCAGTATGTGTGGGAGAAGAGCGTAGAGGGTATGATGGAGTGAGCAGTATGTGCGGGAGAAGAGCGTAGAGGGAATGATGGAGTGAGCAGTATGTGCGGGAGAAGAGCGTAGAGGGTATGATGGAGTGAGCAGTATGTGCGGGAGAAGAGCGTAGAGGAATGATGGAGTGAGCAATATGTGCGGGAGAAGAGTGTAGAGTGCATGATGGAGTGAGCAGTATGTGTGGGAGAAGAGCATAGAGGGTATGATGGAGTGAGCAGTATGTGCGGGAGAAGAGCGTAGAGGGAATGATGGAGTGAGCAGTATGTGCGGGAGAAGAGCGTAGAGGGTATGATGGAGTGAGCAGTATGTGCGGGAGAAGAGCGTAGAGGGAATGATGGAGTGAGCAGTATGTGCGGGAGAAGAGTGTAGAGTGCATGATGGAGTGAGCAGTATGTGTGGGAGAAGAGCATAGAGGGTATGATGGAGTGAGCAGTATGTGCGGGAGAAGAGCGTAGAGGGTATGATAGAGTGAGCAGTATGTGTGGGAGAAGAGCGTAGAGGGTATGATGGAGTGAGCAGTATGTGCGGGAGAAGAGCGTAGAGGGTATGATGGAGTGAGCAGTATGTGCAGGAGAAGAGCGTAGAGGGTATGATGGAATGAGCAGTTTGTGAGGGAGAAGAGCGTAGAGGATATGATGGAGTGAGCAGTATGTGCGGGAGAAGAGCGTAGAGGGTATGATGGAAGTGAGCAGTATGTGCGGGAGAAGAGCGTAGAGGATATGATGGAGTGAGCAGTATGTGCGGGAGAAGAGCGTAGAGGGTATGATGGAATGAGCAGTTTGTGAGGGAGAAGAGCGTAGAGGATATGATGGAGTGAGCAGTATGTGCGGGAGAAGAGCGTAGAGGGTATGATGGAGTGAGCAGTATGTGCGGGAGAAGAGCGTAGAGGATATGATGGAGTGCGGGAGAAGAGCAGTATGTGCAGTATGTGCGGGAGAAGAGCGTAGAGGATATGTAGAGGGTGCGGGAGAAGAGCGTATGATGGAGTGAGCAGTATGTGCGGGAGAAGAGCGTAGAGGGTATGATGGAGTGAGCAGTATGTGCGGGAGAAGAGCGTAGAGGGTATGATGGAGTGAGCAGTATGTGCGGGAAAAGAGCGTAGAGGGAATGATGGAGTGAGCAGTTTGTGAGGGAGAAGAGCGTAGAGGATATGATGGAGTGAGCAGTTTGTGAGGGAGAAGAGCATAGAGGGACTGATGGAGTGAGCAGTATGTGCGGGAGAAGAGCGTAGAGGGTATGATGGAATGAGCATTATGTGCGGGAGAAGAGCATAGAGGGTATGATGGAGTGAGCAGTTTGTGAGGGAGAAGAGCGTAGAGGATATGATGGAGTGAGCAGTTTGTGAGGGAGAAGAGCATAGAGGGACTGATGGAGTGAGCAGTATGTGCGGGAGAAGAGCGTAGAGGGTATGATGGAATGAGCATTATGTGCGGGAGAAGAGCATAGAGGGTATGATGGAGTGAGCAGTATGCGCAGGAGAAGAGCGTAGAGGGTATGATGGAATGAGCAGTTTGTGAGGGAGAAGAGCGTAGAGGATATGATGGAGTGAGCAGTATGTGCGGGAGAAGAGCGTAGAGGGTATGATGGAGTGAGCAGTATGTGCGGGAGAAGAGCGTAGAGGATATGATGGAGTGAGCAGTATGTGCGGGAGAAGAGCGTAGAGGGTATGATGGAGTGAGCAGTATGTGCAGGAGAAGAGCGTAGAGGATATGATGGAGTGAGCAGTATGTGCGGGAGAAGAGCGTAGAGGGTATGACGGAGTATGTGCGGGAGAAGAGCGTAGAGGGACTGATGGAGTGAGCAGTTTGTGAGGGAGAAGAGCGTAGAGGATATGATGGAGTGAGCAGTTTGTGAGGGAGAAGAGCATAGAGGGACTGATGGAGTGAGCAGTATGTGCGGGAGAAGAGCGTAGAGGGTATGATGGAATGAGCATTATGTGCGGGAGAAGAGCGTAGAGGATATGATGGAGTGAGCAGTTTGTGAGGGAGAAGAGCGTAGAGGATATGATGGAGTGAGCAGTTTGTGAGGGAGAAGAGCATAGAGGGACTGATGGAGTGAGCAGTATGTGCGGGAGAAGAGCGTAGAGGGTATGATGGAATGAGCATTATGTGCGGGAGAAGAGCGTAGAGGGTATGATGGAGTGAGCAGTATGTGTGGGAGAAGAGCTTAGAGGGTATGATGGAGTGAGCAGTATGTGCGGGAGAAGAGCATAGAGGGTATGATGGAGTGAGCAGTATGTGTGGGAGAAGAGCTTAGAGGGTATGATGGAGTGAGCAGTATGTGCGGGAGAAGAGCGTAGAGGGAATGATGGAGTGAGCAGTATGTGCGGGAGAAGAGCGTAGAGGGAATGATGGAGTGAGCAGTATGTGCGGGAGAAGAGCGTAGAGGGTATGATGGAGTGAGCAGTATGTGCGGGAGAAGAGCGTAGAGGGAATGATGGAGTGAGCAATATGTGCGGGAGAAGAGTGTAGAGTGCATGATGGAGTGAGCAGTATGTGTGGGAGAAGAGCATAGAGGGTATGATGGAGTGAGCAGTATGTGCGGGAGAAGAGCGTAGAGGGTATGATAGAGTGAGCAGTATGTGTGGGAGAAGAGCGTAGAGGGTATGATGGAGTGAGCAGTATGTGCGGGAGAAGAGCGTAGAGGGTATGATGGAATGAGCAGTTTGTGAGGGAGAAGAGCGTAGAGGATATGATGGAGTGAGCAGTATGTGCGGGAGAAGAGCGTAGAGGGTATGATGGAGTGAGCAGTATGTGCAGGAGAAGAGCGTAGAGGGTATGATGGAGTGAGCAGTATGTGCGGGAGAAGAGCGTAGAGGGTATGATGGAGTGAGCAGTATGTGAGGGAGAAGAGTGTAGAGGGTATGATGGAGTGAGCAGTATGTGCGGGAGAAGAGCGTAGAGGGTATGATGGAATGAGCAGTTTGTGAGGGAGAAGAGCGTAGAGGATATGATGGAGTGAGCAGTATGTGCGGGAGAAGAGCGTAGAGAGGGAGAGGGTATGATGGAGTGAGCAGTATGTGCGGGAGAAGAGCGTAGAGGATATGATGGAGTGAGCAGTATGTGCGGGAGAAGAGCGTAGAGGGTATGATGGAGTGAGCAGTATGTGCGGGAGAAGAGCGTAGAGGGTATGATGGAGTGAGCAGTATGTGCGGGAGAAGAGCGTAGAGGGTATGATGGAGTGAGCAGTATGTGCGGGAAAGAGCGTAGAGGATATGATGGAGTGAGCAGTATGTGCGGGAGAAGAGCGTAGAGGATATGATGGAGTGAGCAGTTTGTGAGGGAGAAGAGCGTAGAGGATATAATGGAGTGAGCAGTTTGTGAGGGAGAAGAGCATAGAGGGACTGATGGAGTGAGCAGTATGTGCGGGAGAAGAGCGTAGAGGATATGATGGAGTGAGCAGTTTGTGAGGGAGAAGAGCGTAGAGGATATGATGGAGTGAGCAGTTTGTGAGGGAGAAGAGCATAGAGGGACTGATGGAGTGAGCAGTATGTGCGGGAGAAGAGCGTAGAGGGTATGATGGAATGAGCATTATGTGCGGGAGAAGAGCGTAGAGGATATGATGGAGTGAGCATTATGTGCGGGAGAAGAGCGTAGAGGATATGATGAAGTGAGCAGTTTGTGAGGGAGAAGAGCGTAGAGGATATGATGGAGTGAGCAGTTTGTGAGGGAGAAGAGCATAGAGGGTATGATGGAGTGAGCAGTGTGTGTGGGAGAAGAGTGTAGAGGGTATGACGGAGTGAGCAGTATGTGCGGGAGAAGAGCATAGAGGGTATGATGGAGTGAGCAGTATGTGCGGGAGAAGAGCATAGAGGGTATGATGGAGTGAGAAGTATGTGTGGGAGAAGAGCTTAGAGGGTATGATGGAGTGAGCAGTATGTGTGGGAGAAGAGCGTAGAGGGTATGATGGAGTGAGCAGTATGTGCGGGAGAAGAGCGTAGAGGGTATGATCGAGTGAGCAGTATGTGCGGTTGAAGAGCGTAGAGGGTATGATCGAGTGAGCAGTATGTGCGGGAGAAGAGCGTAGAGGGTATGATGTAGTGAGCAGTATGTGCGGGAGAAGAGCGTAGAGGGTATGATGAAGTGAGCAGTATGTGTGGGAGAAGAGCTTAGAGGGTATGATGGAGTGAGCAGTATGTGCGGGAGAAGAGCGTAGAGGATATGATGGAGTGAGCATTATGTGCGGGAGAAGAGCGTAGAGGGTATGATGGAGTGAGCAGTATGTGTGGGAGAAGAGCGTAGAGGGTATGATGGAGTGAGCAGTATGTGCGGGAGAAGAGCGTAGAGGGTATGATGGAGTGAGCAGTATGTGCGGGAGAAGAGCGTAGAGGGTATGATGTAGTGAGCAGTATGTGCGGGAGAAGAGCGTAGAGGGTATGATGGAGTGAGCAGTATGTGCGGGAGAAGAGCGTAGAGGGTATGATGGAGTGAGCAGTATGTGTGGGAGAAGAGCATAGAGGGTATGATGGAGTGAGCAGTATGTGCGGGAGAAGAGCTTAGAGGGTATGATGGAGTGAGCAGTATGTGCGGGAGAAGAGCATAGAGGGTATGATGGAGTGAGAAGTATGTGTGGGAGAAGAGCATAGAGGGTATGATGGAGTGAGCAGTATGTGCGGGAGAAGAGCTTAGAGGGTATGATGGAGTGAGCAGTATGTGCGGGAGAAGAGCATAGAGGGTATGATGGAGTGAGAAGTATGTGTGGGAGAAGAGCATAGAGGGTATGATGGAGTGAGCAGTATGTGCGGGAGAAGAGCTTAGAGGGTATGATGGAGTGAGCAGTATGTGCGGGAGAAGAGCATAGAGGGTATGATGGAGTGAGAAGTATGTGTGGGAGAAGAGCGTAGAGGGTATGATGGAGTGAGCAGTATGTGCGGGAGAAGAGCGTAGAGGGTATGATGGAGTGAGCAGTATGTGTGGGAGAAGAGCTTAGAGGGTATGATGGAGTGAGCAGTATGTGTGGGAGAAGAGCATAGAGGGTATGATGGAGTGAGCAGTATGTGTGGGAGAAGAGCTTTAGAGGGTATGATGGAGTGAGCAGTATGTGCGGAGAAGAGCGTAGAGGGGTATGATGGAGTGAGCAGTTTGTGAGGGAGAAGAGTGTAGAGGGTATGATGGAGTGAGCAGTATGTGTGGGAGAAGAGCTTAGAGGGTATGATGGAGTGAGCAGTATGTGCGGGAGAAGAGCGTAGAGGGTATGATGGAGTGAGCATTATGTGCGGGAGAAGAGCGTAGAGGGTATGATGGAGTGAGCAGTATGTGTGGGAGAAGAGCTTAGAGGGCATGATGGAGTGAGCAGTATGTGCGGGAGAAGAGCTTAGAGGGTATGATGGAGTGAGCAGTTTGTGAGGGAGAAGAGTGTAGAGGGTATGATGGAGTGAGCAGAGTATGTGCGGGAGAAGAGTGTAGAGGGTATGATGGAGTGAGCAGTATGTGCGGGAGAAGAGCGTATAGAGGGTATGATGGAGTGAGCAGTTTGTGTGGAGGAAGAGTGTAGAGGGTATGATGGAGTGGGCAGTATGTGAGCGAGGAAAGAGCGTAGAGGGTATGATGGAGTGAGCAGTATGTGCGGGAGAAGAGCGTAGAGGGTATGATGGAGTGAGCAGTATGTGCGGGAGAAGAGCGTAGAGGGTATGATGGAGTGAGCAGTATGTGCGGGAGAAGAGCGTAGAGGGTATGATGGAGTGAGCAGTATGTGCGGGAGAAGAGCGTAGAGGGTATGATGGAGTGAGCAGTATAGAACGCGTGCGGGAGAAGAGCGTAGAGGGTATGATGGAGTGAGCAGCGGTAGTTGCGTGTAGAGGGATGAGTGTGGTTTGGAGTGAGCAGTATGTGGGAGAAGAGCGTAGAGGGTATGATGGAGTGAGCAGTATGTGCGGGAGAAGAGCGTAGAGGGTATGATGGAGTGAGAAGTATGTGTGGGAGAAGAGCTTAGAGGGTATGATGGAGTGAGCAGTATGTGTGGGAGAAGAGCGTAGAGGGTATGATGGAGTGAGCAGTATGTGCGGGAGAAGAGCGTAGAGGGTATGATGGAGTGAGCAGTATGTGCGGGAGAAGAGCGTAGAGGGTATGATGGAGTGAGCAGTATGTGCGGGAGAAGAGCGTAGAGGGTATGATAGTGAGCAGTATGTGCGGGGAGAAGAGCATAGAGGGTATGATGGAGTGAGCAGTATGTGCGGGAGAAGAGCGTAGAGGGTATGATGGAGTGAGCAGTATGTGCGGGAGAAGAGCGTAGAGGGTATGATGGAGTGAGCATGTGCGGGAGAAGAGCGTAGAGGGTATGATGGAGTGAGCAGTATGTGCGGGAGAAGAGCGTAGAGGATATGATGGAGTGAGCATTATGTGCGGGAGAAGAGCGTAGAGGGTATGATGGAGTGAGCAGTATGTGTGGGAGAAGAGCGTAGAGGGTATGATGGAGTGAGCAGTATGTGCGGGAGAAGAGCGTAGAGGGTATGATGGAGTGAGCAGTATGTGCGGGAGAAGAGCGTAGAGGGTATGATGTAGTGAGCAGTATGTGCGGGAGAAGAGCGTAGAGGGTATGATGGAGTGAGCAGTATGTGCGGGAGAAGAGCGTAGAGGGTATGATGGAGTGAGCAGTATGTGTGGGAGAAGAGCATAGAGGGTATGATGGAGTGAGCAGTATGTGCGGGAGAAGAGCTTAGAGGGTATGATGGAGTGAGCAGTATGTGTGGGAGAAGAGCATAGAATGATGGAGTGAAGTATGTGTGGGAGAAGAGCATAGAGGGTATGATGGAGTGAGCAGTATGTGCGGAGAAGAGCTTAGAGGGTATGATGGAGTGAGCAGTATGTGCGGGAGAAGAGCATAGAGGGTATGATGGAGTGAGAAGTATGTGTGGGAGAAGAGCATAGAGGGTATGATGGAGTGAGCAGTATGTGCGGGAGAAGAGCTTAGAGGGTATGATGGATGTGAGCAGTATGTGCGGGAGAAGAGCATAGAGGGTATGATGGAGTGAGAAGTATGTGTGGGAGAAGAGCGTAGAGGGTATGATGGAGTGAGCAGTATGTGCGGGAGAAGAGCGTAGAGGGTATGATGGAGTGAGCAGTATGTGTGGGAGAAGAGCTTAGAGGGTATGATGGAGTGAGCAGTATGTGTGGGAGAAGAGCATAGAGGGTATGATGGAGTGAGCAGTATGTGTGGGAGAAGAGCTTAGAGGGTATGATGGAGTGAGCAGTATGTGCGGGAGAAGAGCGTAGAGGGGTATGATGGAGTGAGCAGTTTGTGAGGGAGAAGAGTGTAGAGGGTATGATGGAGTGAGCAGTATGTGTGGGAGAAGAGCTTAGAGGGTATGATGGAGTGAGCAGTATGTGCGGGAGAAGAGCGTAGAGGGTATGATGGAATGAGCATTATGTGCGGGAGAAGAGCGTAGAGGGTATGATGGAGTGAGCAGTATGTGTGGGAGAAGAGCTTAGAGGGCATGATGGAGTGAGCAGTATGTGCGGGAGAAGAGCTTAGAGGGTATGATGGAGTGAGCAGTTTGTGAGGGAGAAGAGTGTAGAGGGTATGATGGAGTGAGCAGTATGTGCGGGAGAAGAGTGTAGAGGGTATGATGGAGTGAGCAGTATGTGAGGGAGAAGAGCGTAGAGCATATGATGGAGTGAGCAGTATGTGTGGGAGAAGAGCGTAGAGGGTATGATGGAGTGAGCAGTATGTGTGGGAGAAGAGCGTAGAGGGTATGATGGAGTGAGAAGTATGTGCGGGAGAAGAGCTTAGAGGGCATGATGTAGTGAGCAGTATGTGCGGGAGAAGAGCGTAGAGGGTATGATGGAGTGAGAAGTATGTGTGGGAGAAGAGCGTAGAGGGTATGATGGAGTGAGAAGTATGTGTGGGAGAAGAGCGTAGAGGGTATGATGGAGTGAGCAGTATGTGCGGGAGAAGAGCGTAGAGGGTATGATGGAGTGAGCAGTATGTGCGGGAGAAGAGCGTAGAGGGTATGATGGAGTGAGCAGTATGTGCGGGAGAAGAGCGTAGAGGGTATGATGGAGTGAGCAGTATGTGCGGGAGAAGAGCGTAGAGGGTATGATGGAGTGAGAAGTATGTGTGGGAGAAGAGCGTAGAGGGTATGATGGAGTGAGCAGTATGTGCGGGAGAAGAGCTTAGAGGGTATGATGGAGTGAGCAGTATGTGCGGGAGAAGAGCGTAGAGGGTATGATGGAGTGAGCAGTATGTGCGGGAGAAGAGAGTCCGGAATGCAATGAGCTGGTCTCCAGGCCACCATTGCGATGTGTCTTGTCATTTCTCTGCGGTTCCTCTGTGTACAGATCTGATGAGAACACTGTGATGTCACCGGGAGGACGCGTACACTGACAATGTGTAGTACACAGACTGTTATTGATGGAGAGTCTCGTCTCCCGCTGGTCACCCCATGGATTAGAATTGACCTTTGTGTTTCCCCATCTATAGCTACACGAGGGATCAGACAAAGAGCTCCTTCTCACTTCTCTGATGTCACCATGATAGAATGTTCTCTATAATTATGAGGCCTTCTGACATCACACAAAGCTCTCAGTGTTGTTCTTCAGGAAGAAGATGATGTCATTGTCATCCCTATAACCAGATTGGATCCCTCACTGATTACATCTCCAAGCTCATGTTCTGGGTGAAGACCCCCCCCCCCCCCTGGAATTTCCATCTCCATGTGCCCTTGGCAAATTCAAAAGCTCAATGTTATTGCGGTGATCTATGACATCATCCTCTCATACAGGAATCAAGAATGACTCCATTGCTCTTTATTTCCCATATTTCTATAACTCTGACATATACTGCAGTGCTGTACAGAGGACCCTGAGCCAGTCACATCAGTCTCTGTACCAGAGGAGCTTACACTCTAATGTCCCCTCCCCCACAGTCATACACCTGTACTATAATACACCAGGAAGAGTGTGCCCTTTACAGGAGGGACAGGGTTGGGGATATGTGCAGCAGAAGAGAGCAGAGGGTATATGACAAATGGCAGTATATGCTGGAGAGTAGTGTGCCGTATTTGACAGGGGGCAGTATGTGCAGGAAAAGAGTGCAGAGAGTATGATGGAGTGAGCAGTATGTGCAGGAGAAGAGGGTATGATGGAGTGAGAAGTATGTGCGGGAGAAGAGCGTAGAGGATACGATGGAGTGAGCAGTAGGTGTGGGAGAATAGCGTAGAGGATATGATGGAGTGAGTAGTGTGTGCGGGAGAAGACCGTAGAGGGTACGATGGAGTGAGCAGTATGAGCTGGAGAAGAGTGTAGAGGGTATGATGGAGTGAGCAGTATGTGCGGGAGAAGAGCGCAGAGGGCATGATGGAGTGAGCATTATGTGCGGGAGAAGAGCGTAGCCGACATTATGGAGTGAGCAGTATGTGCGGGAGAAGAGCCTAGAGGGTATGATGGAGTGAGCACTATGAGCGGGAGAAGAGTGTAGAGGGTATGATGGAGTGAGCAGTATGTGCGGGAGAAGAGCGCAGAGGGCATGATGGAGTGAGCATTATGTGCGGGAGAAGAGCGTAGCCGACATTATGGAGTGAGCAGTATGTGCGGGAGAAGAGCGTAGAGGATATGATGGAGTGAGCAGTTTGTGAGGGAGGGAGAAGAGCGTAGAGGATATGATGGAGTGAGCAGTTTGTGAGGGAGAAGAGCATAGAGGGACTGATGGAGTGAGCAGTATGTGCGGGAGAAGAGCGTAGAGGGTATGATGGAATGAGCATTATGTGCGGGAGAAGAGCATAGAGGGTATGATGGAGTGAGCAGTATGCGCAGGAGAAGAGCGTAGAGGGTATGATGGAATGAGCAGTTTGTGAGGGAGAAGAGCGTAGAGGATATGATGGAGTGAGCAGTATGTGCGGGAGAAGAGCGTAGAGGGTATGATGGAGTGAGCAGTATGTGCGGGAGAAGAGCGTAGAGGATATGATGGAGTGAGCAGTATGTGCGGGAGAAGAGCGTAGAGGGTATGATGGAATGAGCAGTTTGTGAGGGAGAAGAGCGTAGAGGATATGATGGAGTGAGCAGTATGTGCGGGAGAAGAGCGTAGAGGGTATGATGGAGTGAGCAGTTATGTGCAGGGAGAAGAGCGTAGAGGATATGATGGAGTGAGCAGTATGTGCGGGAGAAGAGCGTAGAGGGTATGATGGAGTGAGCAGTATGTGCGGGAGAAGAGCGTAGAGGGTATGATGGAGTGAGCAGTATGTGCGGGAGAAGAGCGTAGAGGGACTGATGGAGTGAGCAGTTTGTGAGGGAGAAGAGCGTAGAGGATATGATGGAGTGAGCAGTATGTGAGGGAGAAGAGCATAGAGGGACTGATGGAGTGAGCAGTATGTGCGGGAGAAGAGCGTAGAGGGTATGATGGAATGAGCATTATGTGCGGGAGAAGAGCGTAGAGGGATATGATGGAGTGAGCAGTTTGTGAGGGAGAAGAGCGTAGAGGATATGATGGAGTGAGCAGTTTGTGAGGGAGAAGAGCATAGAGGGACTGATGGAGTGAGCAGTATGTGCGGGAGAAGAGCGTAGAGGGTATGATGGAATGAGCATAGAGGGATGATGGATTATGTGCGGGAGAAGAGCGTAGAGGGTATGATGGAGTGAGCAGTATGTGCGGGGAGAGCGGGAGAAGAGCAGCGTAGAGGGTATGATGGAGTGAGCAGTATGTGTGGGAGAAGAGCGTAGAGGGTATGATGGAGTGAGCAGTATGTGCGGGAGAAGAGCGTAGAGGGTATGATGGAGTGAGCAGTATGTGCGGGAGAAGAGCGTAGAGGGAATGATGGAGTGAGCAGTATGTGCGGGAGAAGAGCGTAGAGGGTATGATGGAGTGAGCAGTATGTGCGGGAGAAGAGCGTAGAGGGTATGATGGAGTGAGCAGTATGTGCGGGAGAAGAGCGTAGAGTGCATGATGGAGTGAGCAGTATGTGTGGGAGAAGAGCGTAGAGGGTATGATGGAGTGAGCAGTATGTGCGGGAGAAGAGCGTAGAGGGTATGATGGAGTGAGCAGTATGTGCGGGAGAAGAGCGTAGAGGGTATGATGGAGTGAGCAGTATGTGCGGGAGAAGAGCGTAGAGGGTATGATAGAGTGAGCAGTATGTGTGGGAGAAGAGCATAGAGGGTATGATGGAGTGAGCAGTATGTGCGGGAGAAGAGCGTAGAGGGTATGATGGAGTGAGCAGTATGTGTGGGAGAAGAGCGTAGAGGGTATGATGGAGTGAGCAGTATGTGCGGGAGAAGAGCGTAGAGGGTATGATGGAATGAGCAGTTTGTGAGGGAGAAGAGCGTAGAGGGTATGATGGAGTGAGAAGTATGTGCGGGAGAAGAGCTTAGAGGGCATGATGTAGTGAGCAGTATGTGCGGGAGAAGAGCGTAGAAGGACTGATGGAGTGAGCAGTATGTGCGGGAGAAGAGAGTCCGGAATGCAATGAGCTGGTCTCCAGGCCACCATTGCGATGTGTCTTGTCATTTCTCTGCGGTTCCTCTGTGTACAGATCTGATGAGAACACTGTGATGTCACCGGGAGGACGCGTACACTGACAATGTGTAGTACACAGACTGTTATTGATGGAGAGTCTTGTCTCCCGCTGGTCACCCCATGGATTAGAATTGACCTTTGTGTTTCCCCATCTATAGCTACACGAGGGATCAGACAAAGAGCTCCTTCTCACTTCTCTGATGTCACCATGATAGAATGTTCTCTATAATTATGAGGCCTTCTGACATCACACAAAGCTCTCAGTGTTGTTGTTCTTCAGGAAGAAGATGATGTCATTGTCATCCCTATAACCAGATTGGATCCCTCACTGATTACATCTCCAAGCTCATGTTCTGGGTGAAGACCCCCCCCCCCCCCTGGAATTTCCATCTCCATGTGCCCTTGGCAAATTCAAAAGCTCAATGTTATTGCGGTGATCTATGACATCATCCTCTCATACAGGAATCAAGAATGACTCCATTGCTCTTTATTTCCCATATTTCTATAACTCTGACATATACTGCAGTGCTGTACAGAGGACCCTGAGCCAGTCACATCAGTCTCTGTACCAGAGGAGCTTACACTCTAATGTCCCCTCCCCCACAGTCATACACCTGTACTATAATACACCAGGAAGAGTGTGCCCTTTACAGGAGGGACAGGGTTGGGGATATGTGCAGCAGAAGAGAGCAGAGGGTATGACAAATGGCAGTATATGCTGGAGAGTAGTGTGCCGTATTTGACAGGGGGCAGTATGTGCAGGAAAAGAGTGCAGAGAGTATGATGGAGTGAGCAGTATGTGCAGGAGAAGAGGGTATGATGGAGTGAGAAGTATGTGCGGGAGAAGAGCGTAGAGGATACGATGGAGTGAGCAGTAGGTGTGGGAGAATAGCGTAGAGGATATGATGGAGTGAGTAGTGTGTGCGGGAGAAGACCGTAGAGGGTACGATGGAGTGAGCAGTATGAGCGGGAGAAGAGTGTAGAGGGTATGATGGAGTGAGCAGTATGTGCGGGAGAAGAGCGCAGAGGGCATGATGGAGTGAGCATTATGTGCGGGAGAAGAGCGTAGCCGACATTATGGAGTGAGCAGTATGTGCGGGAGAAGAGCCTAGAGGGTATGATGGAGTGAGCAGTATGAGCGGGAGAAGAGTGTAGAGGGTATGATGGAGTGAGCAGTATGTGCGGGAGAAGAGCGCAGAGGGCATGATGGAGTGAGCATTATGTGCGGGAGAAGAGCGTAGCCGACATTATGGAGTGAGCAGTATGTGCGGGAGAAGAGCGTAGAGGATATGATGGAGTGAGCAGTTTGTGAGGGAGAAGAGCGTAGAGGATATGATGGAGTGAGCAGTTTGTGAGGGAGAAGAGCATAGAGGGACTGATGGAGTGAGCAGTATGTGCGGGAGAAGAGCGTAGAGGGTATGATGGAATGAGCATTATGTGCGGGAGAAGAGCATAGAGGGTATGATGGAGTGAGCAGTATGCGCAGGAGAAGAGCGTAGAGGGTATGATGGAATGAGCAGTTTGTGAGGGAGAAGAGCGTAGAGGATATGATGGAGTGAGCAGTATGTGCGGGAGAAGAGCGTAGAGGGTATGATGGAGTGAGCAGTATGTGCGGGAGAAGAGCGTAGAGGATATGATGGAGTGAGCAGTATGTGCGGGAGAAGAGCGTAGAGGGTATGATGGAATGAGCAGTTTGTGAGGGAGAAGAGCGTAGAGGATATGATGGAGTGAGCAGTATGTGCGGGAGAAGAGCGTAGAGGGTATGATGGAGTGAGCAGTATGTGCAGGAGAAGAGCGTAGAGGATATGATGGAGTGAGCAGTATGTGCGGGAGAAGAGCGTAGAGGGTATGATGGAGTGAGCAGTATGTGCGGGAGAAGAGCGTAGAGGGTATGATGGAGTGAGCAGTATGTGCGGGAGAAGAGCGTAGAGGGACTGATGGAGTGAGCAGTTTGTGAGGGAGAAGAGCGTAGAGGATATGATGGAGTGAGCAGTTTGTGAGGGAGAAGAGCATAGAGGGACTGATGGAGTGAGCAGTATGTGCGGGAGAAGAGCGTAGAGGGTATGATGGAATGAGCAGTATGTGCGGGAGAAGAGCGCAGAGGGCATGATGGAGTGAGCATTATGTGCGGGAGAAGAGCGTAGCCGACATTATGGAGTGAGCAGTATGTGCGGGAGAAGAGCTTAGAGAGTATGATGAAGTGAGCAGTATGTGCGGGAGAAGAGTGTAGAGGGTATGATGGAATGAGCAGTATGTGTGGGAAAAGAGCTTAGAGGGTATGATGGAGTGAGCAGTATGTGCGGGAGAAGAGCTTAGAGGGTATGACGGAGTTAGCAGTATGTGCGAGAGAAGAGCATAGAGGGTATGATGGAGTGAGCAGTATGTGCGGGAGAAGAGCTTGGAGGGTATGACGGAGTTAGCAGTATGTGCGGGAGAAGAGCGTAGAGGGTATGATGGAGTGAGCAGTTTGTGAGGGAGAAGAGCGTAGAGGGTATGACGGGATGAGCAGTATGTGCGGGAGAAGAGCGTAGAGGGTACGATGGAGTGAGCAGCATGTGCTGGAGAAGAGCGTAGAGGGAATGATGGAGTGAGCAGCATGTGCTGGAGAAGAGCGTAGAGGGTATGATGGAGTGAGCAGCATGTGTGGGAGAAGAGCGTAGAGGGTAGGATGGAGTGAGCAGCATGTGCTGGAGAAGAGCGTAGAGGGTATGTTGGAGTGAGCAGTATGCGCGGGAGAAGAGCGTAGAGGGTATGATGGAGTGAGCAGCATGTGTGGGAGAAGAGCGTAGAGGGTAGGATGAAGTGAGCAGCATGTGCTGGAGAAGAGCGTAGAGGGTATGATGGAGTGAGCAGTATGCGCGGGAGAAGAGCGTAGAGGATATGATGGAGTGAGCAGTATGTGCGGGAGAAGAGCGTAGAGGGTATGATGGAGTGAGCAGTATGTGCGGGAGAAGAGCGTAGAAGGTATGACGGGATGAGCAGTATGTGCGGGAGAAGAGCGTAGAGGGTATGATGGAGTGAGCAGTTTGTGAGGGAGAAGAGTGTAGAGGGTATGATGGAGTGAGCAGTATGTGCGGGAGAAGAGCGTAGAGGATATGATGGAGTGAGCAGTATGTGCGGGAGAAGACCGTAGATGGTACGATGGAGTGAGTAGTATGAGCGGGAGAAGAGTGTAGAGGGTATGATGGAGTGAGCAGTATGTGCGGGAGAAGAGCGCAGAGGGCATGATGGAGTGAGCAGTATGTGTGGGAGAAGAGCATAGAGGACATTATGGAGTGAGCGGTAGAAGAGCGTAGAGGGTATGATGGAGTGAGCAGTATGTGTGGGAGAAGAGCTTAGAGAGTATGATGAAGTGAGCAGTATGTGCAGGAGAAGAGCGTAGCCGACATTATGGAGTGAGCAGTATGTGCGGGAGAAGAGCATAGAGGACATTATGGAGTGAGCAGTATGAGCGGTAGATGAGCATAGAGGGTATGATGGAGTGAGCGGTATGTGTGGGAGAAGAGCTTAGAGAGTATGATGAAGTGAGCAGTATGTGCGGGAGAAAAGTGTAGAGGGAATGATGGAATGAGCAGTATGTGTGGGAAAAGAGCTTAGAGGGTATGATGGAGTGAGCAGTATGTGCGGGAGAAGAGCTTAGAGGGTATGACGGAGTTAGCAGTATGTGCGGGAGAAGAGCGTAGAGGGTATGATGGAGTGAGCAGTTTGTGAGGGAGAAGAGTGTAGAGGGTATGATGGAGTGAGCAGTATGTGAGGGAGAAGAGCGTAGAGCATATGATGGAGTGAGCAGTATGTGCGGGAGAAGAGCGTAGAGGGTATGATGGAGTGAGCAGTATGTGCGGGAGAAGAGCGTAGAGGATATGATGGAGTGAGCAGTATGAGCGCGAGAAGAGCGTAGAGGGTATGATGGAGTGAGCAGCATGTGTGGGAGAAGAGCGTAGAGGGTACGATGGAGTGAGCAGCATGTGCTGGAGAAGAGCGTAGAGGGAATGATGGAGTGAGCAGCATGTGCTGGAGAAGAGCGTAGAGGGTATGATGGAGTGAGCAGCATGTGTGGGAGAAGAGCGTAGAGGGTACGATGGAGTGAGCAGCATGTGCTGGAGAAGAGCGTAGAGGGTATGATGGAGTGAGCAGTATGCGCGGGAGAAGAGCGTAGAAGGTATGACGGGATGAGCAGTATGTGCGGGAGAAGAGCGTAGAGGGTATGATGGAGTGAGCAGTTTGTGAGGGAGAAGAGTGTAGAGGGTATGATGGAGTGAGCAGTATGTGAGGGAGAAGAGCGTAGAGGATATGATGGAGTGAGCAGTATGTGCGGGAGAAGAGCGTAGAGGGTTCGATGGAGTGAGCAGTATGTGCGGGAGAAGAGCGTAGAGGGAATGATGGAGTGAGCAGCATGTGCTGGAGAAGAGCGTAGAGGGTATGATGGAGTGAGCAGCATGTGTGGGAGAAGAGCGTAGAGGGTAGGATGGAGTGAGCAGCATGTGCTGGAGAAGAGCGTAGAGGGTATGATGGAGTGAGCAGTATGAGCGCGAGAAGAGCGTAGAGGGTATGATGGAGTGAGCAGCATGTGTGGGAGAAGAGCGTAGAGGGTACGATGGAGTGAGCAGCATGTGCTGGAGAAGAGCGTAGAGGGAATGATGGAGTGAGCAGCATGTGCTGGAGAAGAGCGTAGAGGGTATGATGGAGTGAGCAGCATGTGTGGGAGAAGAGCGTAGAGGGTAGGATGGAGTGAGCAGCATGTGCTGGAGAAGAGCGTAGAGGGTATGATGGAGTGAGCAGTATGCGCGGGAGAAGAGCGTAGAAGGTATGACGGGATGAGCAGTATGTGCGGGAGAAGAGCGTAGAGGGTATGATGGAGTGAGCAGTTTGTGAGGGAGAAGAGTGTAGAGGGTATGATGGAGTGAGCAGTATGTGAGGGAGAAGAGCGTAGAGGATATGATGGAGTGAGCAGTATGTGCGGGAGAAGAGCGTAGAGGGTATGATGGAGTGAGCAGTATGTGCGGGAGAAGAGCGTAGAGGATATGATGGAGTGAGCAGTATGAGCGCGAGAAGAGCGTAGAGGGTATGATGGAGTGAGCAGCATGTGTGGGAGAAGAGCGTAGAGGGTACGATGGAGTGAGCAGCATGTGCTGGAGAAGAGCGTAGAGGGAATGATGGAGTGAGCAGCATGTGCTGGAGAAGAGCGTAGAGGGTATGATGGAGTGAGCAGCATGTGTGGGAAAAGAGCGTAGAGGGTACGATGGAGTGAGCAGCATGTGCTGGAGAAGAGCGTAGAGGGTATGATGGAGTGAGCAGTATGCGCGGGAGAAGAGCGTAGAGGGAATGATGGAGTGAGCAGCATGTGCTGGAGAAGAGCGTAGAGGGTATGATGGAGTGAGCAGCATGTGTGGGAGAAGAGCGTAGAGGGTACGATGGAGTGAGCAGCATGTGCTGGAGAAGAGCGTAGAGGGTATGATGGAGTGAGCAGTAT
Organism: Rana kukunoris; assembly: GCA_029574335.1. Lineage (NCBI taxonomy): Eukaryota > Metazoa > Chordata > Amphibia > Anura > Ranidae > Rana > Rana kukunoris. The sequence continues at coordinate 478,390,155 of CM056053.1, forward strand.
GCGCGGAAGAAGAGCGTAGAGGATATGATGGAGTGAGCAGTGTGTGTGGGAGAAGAGCGTAGAGGATATGATGGAGTGAGCAGTGTGTGTGGGAGAAGAGCGTAGAGGATATGATGGAGTGAGCAGTATGTGCGGGAGAAGAGGGTAGAGGGTATGATGGAGTGAGCAGTATGCGCGGGAGAAGAGGGTAGAGGGTATGATGGAGTGAGCAGCATGTGCAGGAGGGGAGTGGAAAATGTATGGCACGAGACTTAAATCCAGGAAAGGAGTGCTGAGGATCTGGCCTTGTTCAAGAACAGTGGACTTGGGGATAGCGATGTGTGAAATGCTAGAGAGGTTTTTGCCACGAGATAGAGAGAGAGTACTGTGTACTGGAGGGTAATCTCACTGCTCGTATGGATACTGGGGAGAGATGCGTGTGTGCTGGGGGCAAGATACAGAGAAAAGACTCCATCCTAACATAAAAATACAATCCTGGACTGTACAGCAAGAAACAAAAAAATTCTATAGAGGTGGGAACTTGTGCAAGACCAATGTGTGTGCTGGAGGTGGGATCTCACTAGTGAAGGTCAATGTGTGTGCTGGAGGTGGGATCTCACTAGTGAAGGCCAATGTGTGTGCTGGAGGTGGGATCTCACTAGTGAAGGCCAATGTGTGTGCTGGAGGTGGGATCTCACTAGTGAAGACCAATGTGTGTGCTGGAGGTGGGATCTCACTAGTGAAGGTCAATGTGTGTGCTGGAGGTGGGATCTCACTAGTGAAGGTCAATGTGTGTGCTGGAGGTGGGATCTCACTAGTGAAGGTCAATGTGTGTGCTGGAGGTGGGATCTCACTAGTGAAGGCCAATGTGTGTGCTGGGGGTGGGATCTCAGTAGTAAAGACCAATGTGTGTGCTGGAGGAGGGATCTCACTAGTGAAGACCAATGTGTGTGCTGGAGGAGGGATCTCACTAGTGAAGGCCAATGTGTGTGCTGGAGGAGGGATCTCACTAGTGAAGGCCAATGTGTGTGCTGGAGGTGGGGATCTCACTAGTGAAGGCCAATGTGTGTGCTGGAGGAGGGATCTCACTAGTGAAGACCAATGTGTGTGCTGGAGGTGGGATCTCACTAGTGAAGACCTATGTGTGTGCTGGAGGTGGGATCTCACTAGTGAAGGCCAATGTGTGTGCTGGAGGAGGGATCTCACTAGTGAAGACCAATGTGTGTGCTGAAGGAGGGATCTTACTAGTGAAGACCATTGTGTGTGCTGGAGGAGGGATCTCACTAGTGAAGACCAATGTGTGTGCTGGAGGAGGGATCTCACTAGTGAAGACCTATGTGTGTGCTGGAGGTGGGGATCTCACTAGTGAAGGCCAATGTGTGTGCTGGAGGAGGGATCTCACTAGTGAAGACCAATGTGTGTGCTGGAGGTGGGGACCTCACTAGTGAAGGCCAATGTGTGTGCTGGAGGAGGGATCTCACTAGGAAAGACCAATGTGTGTGCTGGAGGAGGGATCTCACTAGTAAAGACCAATGTGTGTGCTGGAGGAGGGATCTCACTAGTGAAGACCAATGTGTGTGCTGGAGGTGGGAACTCACTAGTGAAGGCCAATGTGTGTGCTGGAGGTGAGATCTCACTAGTGAAGGCCAATGTGTGTGCTGGAGGTGAGATCTCACTAGTGAAGGCCAATGTGTGTGCTGGAGGAGGGATCTCACTAGTGAAGACCAATGTGTGTGCTGGATGAGGGATCTCACTAGTGAAGGCCAATGTGTGTGCTGGAGGTGGGGATCTCACTAGTGAAGGCCAATGTGTGTGCTGGAGGAGGGATCTCACTAGTGAAGGCCAATGTGTGTGCTGGAGGTGGGATCTCACTAGTGAAGGCCAATGTGTGTGCTGGAGGTGGGATCTCACTAGTGAAGGCCAATGTGTGTGCTGGAGGTGGGGATCTCACTAGTGAAGGCCAATGTGTGTGCTGGAGGAGGGATCTCACTAGTGAAGGCCAATGTGTGTTCTGGAGAAGGGATCTCACTAGTGAAGACCTATGTGTGTGCTGGAGGTGGGATCTCATTAGTGAAGGCCAATGTGTGTGCCGGAGGTGGGATCTCACTAGTGAAGGCCAATGTGTGTGCTGGAGGTGGGATCTCACTAGTGAAGGCCAATGTGTGTGCTGGAGGTGGGGATCTCACTAGTGAAGGCCAATGTGTGTGCTGGAGGAGGGATCTCACTAGTGAAGGCCAATGTGTGTGCTGGAGGAGGGATCTCACTAGTGAAGACCTATGTGTGTGCTGGAGGTGGGATCTCATTAGTGAAGGCCAATGTGTGTGCTGGAGGTGGGATCCCACTAGTGAAGACCAATGTGTGTGCTGGAGGTGGGATCTCATTAGTGAAGGCCAATGTGTGTGCTGGAGGTGGGATCCCACTAGTGAAGACCAATGTGTGTGCTGGAGGTGGGATCTCACTAGTGAAGACCAATGTGTGTGCTGGAGGAGGGATCTCACTAGTGAAGGCCAATGTGTGTGCTGAAAGAGGGATCTCACTAGTGAAGGCCAATGTGTGTGCTGGAGGTGGGGATCTCACTAGTGAAGGCCAATGTGTGTGCTGGAGGTGGGATCTCATTAGTGAAGGCCAATGTGTGTGCTGGAGGTGGGATCCCACTAGTGAAGACCAATGTGTGTGCTGGAGGTGGGGATCTCACTAGTGAAGGCCAATGTGTGTGCTGGAGGTGGGATCTCACTAGTGAAGGCCAATGTGTGTGCTGGAGGTGGGATCTCACTAGTGAAGGTCAATGTGTGTGCTGGAGGTGGGGATCTCACTAGTGAAGGCCAATGTGTGTGCTGGAGGAGGGATCTCACTAGTGAAGGCCAATGTGTGTGCTGGAGGAGGGATCTCACTAGTGAAGACCTATGTGTGTGCTGAGGTGGGATCTCATTAGTGAAGGCCAATGTGTGTGCTGGAGGTGGGATCTCACTAGTGAAGGCCAATGTGTGTGCTGGAGGTGGGATCTCACTAGTGAAGGCCAATGTGTGTGCTGGAGGTGGGGATCTCACTAGTGAAGGCCAATGTGTCTGCTGGAGGAGGGATCTCACTAGTGAAGGCCAATGTGTGTGCTGGAGGAGGGATCTCACTAGTGAAGGCCAATGTGTGTGCTGGAGGAGGGATCTCATTAGTGAAGGCCAATGTGTGTGCTGGAGGTGGGATCCCACTAGTGAAGACCAATGTGTGTGCTGGAGGTGGGGATCTCACTAGTGAAGGCCAATGTGTGTGCTGGAGGTGGGGATCTCACTAGTGAAGGCCAATGTGTGTGCTGGAGGAGGGATCTCACTAGTGAAGGCCAATGTGTGTGCTGGAGAAGGGATCTCACTAGTGAAGACCTATGTGTGTGCTGGAGGTGGGATCTTATTAGTGAAGGCCAATGTGTGTGCTGGAGGTGGGATCTCACTAGTGAAGGCCAATGTGTGTGCTGGAGGTGGGATCTCACTAGTGAAGGCCAATGTGTGTGCTGGAGGTGGGGATCTCACTAGTGAAGGCCAATGTGTGTGCTGGAGGTGGGGATCTCACTAGTGAAGGCCAATGTGTGTGCTGGAGGAGGGATCTCACTAGTGAAGGCCAATGTGTGTGCTGGAGGAGGGATCTCATTAGTGAAGGCCAATGTGTGTGCTGGAGGTGGGATCCCACTAGTGAAGACCAATGTGTGTGCTGGAGGTGGGATCCCACTAGTGAAGACCAATGTGTGTGCTGGAGGTGGGGATCTCACTAGTGAAGGCCAATGTGTGTGCTGGAGGAGGGATCTCACTAGTGAAGGCCAATGTGTGTGCTGGAGGAGGGATCTCATTAGTGAAGGCCAATGTGTGTGCTGGAGGTGGGATCCCACTAGTGAAGACCAATGTGTGTGCTGGAGGTGGGATCCCACTAGTGAAGACCAATGTGTGTGCTGGAGGTGGGGATCTCACTAGTGAAGGCCAATGTGTGTGCTGGAGGAGGGATCTCTCTAGTGAAGACCCATGTGTGTGCTGGAGGAGGGATCTCATTAGTGAAGGCCAATGTGTGTGCTGGAGGTGGGATCCCACTAGTGAAGACCAATGTGTGTGCTGGAGGTGGGATCCCACTAGTGAAGACCAATGTGTGTGCTGGAGTAGGGATCTCTCTAGTGAAGACCAATGTGTGTGCTGGAGGTGGGATCCCACTAGTGAAGACCAATGTGTGTGCTGGAGGAGGGATCTCTCTAGTGAAGACCCATGTGTGTGCTGGAGGTGGGATCCCACTTTTTCAAACTTCATTTTCCAAAACGACGTTGCGTACACTCCATCGTTTTTCTACAAAGGGCGGTTACGTACACCACGTTCGACGGCACTCTTTTCCATTGAAGCTCCGTCTCATAACTTGCTTCTGAGCATGCGCGGGTTTAAAAACGTAGTTTTCAACATCGTTTTGCCCACACACGATCACTTTTTATGACACAAAAAACAACGTTTTGAAAAACTACACAAAAAATTCAAGCATGTTGGAATTTTTTTTTTGGGTCGTTTTTTTTTAAGACAAAAAACTACGTTTTGCCCACACACGATCAATTTAAATGACGTTTTAAAAAACGTCGTTTTTTTTTTTATCGCAAAAAACGACCGTGTGTACGCGGCATTAGTATTTACGCAGCGTATCTCTTGATAAATAGTTTTCAGAAGGCCAGTCTGTGCCAGTCTGTGCAAAACTAACTGCACAGTGGAGGTAAGTATGACATGTTTGTTATTTTTTAGTATCACTTTAGTGACGTTTAACATATTGATGTTCAGAACCTATAAGTTACGATGTTAAAATACCTTGACCATTGTCATTGGACTTGTATTATGTATTCCTGTTACTCTACACTTGTGTGTTCTCTATTATTTCCACTAAAAACTTTATGGGAAAAAAATGTAAATAAAAAACAATATATAATCAGCGCAATATTGAAGAAACTCTGTACAAACTAGTATTCAGTGGCCTTAATCTGAGGCCTATTGGGATTGCTGCCAACACCTCTCCGAGTGTATGGATTGAAAAAGTGTTGCGTTAAAAAAAATCAGAAACAACTGTGGTAAAAAATATAGTCCAAAAGACTGCCTTTCAAATGGACCGTGTTCATCGAAATACATGATTTAGCTGTGGATGTAACTAGATCCAAATCCCTCCACCAGGTGAGTATGCCAGCCACCTATCAGTGCCATCAGTGCCCATAACTGCCACCTATCAGTGCCAACCACCTATCAGTGCCCATAAGTGCCACCTATCAGTGCCAGCCACCTCTCAGTGCCATCTAACATTGCCAGCCACCTGTCAGTGCCATCAGTGCCCATGACTGCCGCCTATCAGTGCCAGCCACCTGTCAGTGCCCATAAGTGCCGCCTATCAGTGCCAGCCACCTATCAGTGCCATCTAACAGTGCTAGCCACCTGTCAGTGCCATAACTGCCACCTATCAGTTTCAAACACCTCTCAGTGCCCATATGTGCCACCTATCAGTGCCACCTGTCAGTGCTGCCCATCATTGCCACCTGCCAGTGCCCATAGGTACCACCTATCAGTGCCACCTGCCAGTGCCCATAGTACCACCTATCAGTGCCCATCAGTCAGTGCCAGCCACCTATCAGTGCCCATAACTGCCGCCTATCAGTGCCAGCCACCTCTCAGCGCCCATAAGTGCCGCCTATCAGTGCCATCCACCTCTCAGTGCCATCTAACACTGCCAGCCACCAGTGCCAGCCAACTGTCAGTGCCATCAGTGCCCATAGCTGCCACCTATCAGTGCCAGCCACCTGTCAGTGCCCATCAGTGCCGCCCATCAGTGCCAGCCACCTATCAGTGCTAGCCACCTATCAGTCCCATTAGTGCCCATAACTGCCGCCTATCAGTGCCAGCCACCTGTCAGTGCCCATAAGTGCCATCTATCAGTGCCAGCCACCTGTCAGTGCCATTAGTGCCCACCTGTCAGTGCCGCCCATCAGTACCAGCCACCTGTCAGTGCCCGTGACCATAGGTACCACCTATCAGTGCCCATAAGTCAGTGCCACCTATCAGTGCCCATCAGTCAAACTGTCACATGGCATTAAAAAAAAGTATCGGTAACCGGTATCGGCGAGTACATGAAAAAAAGTATCGGTACTTGTACTCGTTCATAAAAAAGTGGTATCGGGACAACCCTAAACAAAACCATCGCTACAAAAAGTTGCTAAACTTTTTATTGCTCAAAGTTGGAGAGTTGCTGGAGGCCGCCTTGTATTTCTCACGTTGTTCCTATTTTATCGCCATTTTTATTATTGCTAGAGATGTATCTGCTGGTGTGACCTTGTCACTCATTATGTCACCAGGGACTGAACCATCAACAGTTAACCTAATTGACTGGAATGCTGTCATGTGACACCACAGTGACCTCTTTCAGCCCGGCTCCCCGCTCGTTCTACATCTCTAACAATATTAAAGGGAGCGATGAGACCCATGTGGTAAGGAGAACCTGCCTTGGACCACGTGCCACCACTGACGTCCATGGCCTTATCACATTTATCCAAATACTTGACATTTTTTTTTTTTGTAAAAGCAATTACCCAAAATGAGATGCATGTGTTTTGAAGTAAGTCGAACAATTATCTGATACGCGGCAAGTAGCCGATCTGTGTTAAAATTAGATCCCGGCTAACACGGGCTGACGGTGAATTGTCTCTCTGTCTGTTGTCTCGTAGTCTGAGGACCTCGGTGCCTGCGCCCAGTTCGAGAACAGTCGTAACAACAGGAACATGATGCCCAGTTCCAGCTGCGTCTTTCCTACCTTCACCCTGAGGAAGCCTTCGTCCGAGACCGACATCGAGAACTGGGCCTCCAAGCACTTCAACAAACACACCCAAGGCTTGTTCCGGCGGAAGGTCTCCATCGCCAACATGCTGGCCTGGAGCAGCGAGTCCATCAAGAAGCCCATGATTATGACCTCCGACCGCAACGTCAAGAAAGAGGCCTGCGACATCTTCAAGCTCATCCAGATGTACATGGGCGATCGGAAATCCAAGGCCGACCAGCTCATCGTAGCTTTAGAGATCGCCACCAAAGGGTGGAGCATGCAGGGATTGAGGGACGAGCTGTACATCCAACTGTGCCGGCAGACCACCGAGAACTTCCGCTACGAGAGCCTGGCTCGGGGATGGGAATTAATGACCATCTGTTTGGCTTTTTTTCCACCAACACCTAAGTTTCACTCTTACTTGGAAGGATATATCTATCGGCACATGGATCCGGTGAATGATACTAAAGGTAAGATGGAAATCTATAGCTAAATTAAAGGTCCTAAAGAGACTGGGCCATTGAGGTGTGTCAATGAACCTTACCTTAAAGCAGGGCTGGACTGGGACAAAAATTTGGCCCTGGACTTCATCCAGACTGGCCCACTTTGACAGGTCTCTCCCATGGTGGCCGGACAACTCCTGCCCCAAGCCCCCTCTCCCCCTTCACTAGCCACTAGCCGTTTTACTTTATTAGAGTAGAACTGCTGGTACTGGTACTCTTATAGACAGTACTAGTGGGGAAGCTAGACATTATTTCACCCAGGGGAAAGAATCAGTTTGGTCCCCCCCCCATGGGACAAGATTAGGCAGAAGTGAGAAACTCCCAGGCCATAGCTGTTGAGTAAGCTGTCTGTCCCCTCCCCCCTGCTCCTTCTGGTCCCCCCATGCTTCTTTGTTGTCCCCTCTGGTACTCCCCCTGCTTCTCTGTCACTGAAGCTGGCCCACTGAGCCATCGGCCCACCGGGAAACTCCCGAAAGTCCCCATGGCCAGTCCAGCCCTGCCTTAAAGTGATTGTAAAGTCTCAGTTGTTTTTAATTAAAATAACACACATGTTATACTTACCTACCCTGTGCAGTTGGTTTTGCACAGAGCAGTCTGGATCCTCCTCTTCTTGGGTCCCTCGCTGGAGCTCCTGGCCCCTACCTCCTGTGGAGTGCCCCCACAGCAAGCAGCTTGCTATGGGGGCACCCGAGCTAAGCTGCAGCTCCGTGTGTCCATTCAGACACAGAGAAGTGGTTTGACCCCGCCCCTCTCTCTTCCAATTGGCTAACTGAGTTTGATTGACAGCAGCAGGAGCCAGTGATTCTGCTGCTGTGTATCAACCAATCAGGAGGAAGAGTCCCCGGATGGCCAAGGCACTGGTGGACATTGCTGGATATAGAGGGAGGCTCAGGTAAGTATTAGGGGGGGGGGGGGGGGCTGAGATGGGCTACTGCACACAGAAGGCTTTTTATCGTAATGCATAAAATGCATTAAGTAGCAACATTGTTGCAGACATTTGACCCTAATTTCTGTCCATCAAAATGATTGGATCACACCAAATTTAGGGTGGAGTAAATCCAATGGCGTAACTAGAACCTTCAGGGCCCCGATGCAAAAAATCCTGCAAAATCATGGTGCAAGAAACCACTCTTAGCCCAGCGGCAGAACTCCAGGGCCCTGTTGTAAGTGCAACCTTTGTGACCCTGGTAGTTCCGTCACTGTTGTCAGTAGTTTTTTTACTTTACAAGGTGACGCTTGTGACCACTGTAGGTACGCCCCTGGGTAAATCAATGGTCACACAGACGACCCTTGTGACCCCTCTAGGTACGCCCCTGGGTAAATCAATTGTCGCACAGGTGACCCTTGTGATCCCTGTAAGTATGCCCCTGGGTAAAACAATGGTCACAGAGACGAACCGTGTGACCACTGTAGGTACGCCCCTGGGTAAATCAATGGTTGCACAGGCGACCCTTATGAACACTGTAGGTACGTCCCTGGGTAAATCAATGGTTGCACAGGCGACCCTTATGAACACTGTAGGTACGTCCCTGGGTAAATCAATAGTTGCACAGACGACCATTGTGACCACTGCAGGTACGCCCCTGGGTAAATCAATGGTTGCACAGGCGACCATTGTGACCACTGCAGGTACGCCCCTGGGTAAATCATTGGAAAGGGTCTGGTTGAAGTTTTTTTTTTTTTTTTTTTTTTAGAAATTAGCACATTGCATATAATAGTTTTTTTGGAGTAACGATTATGAAAAGTGAAAATCTGTATTTGGATGTGGCATTGTAAGAGTAAATCATTCGGCAAGAATATTTTGGGCCTGTATAGGACCAACAATACCAACATCCTGCTTGGGTGAGTTCCTGACACCGGCCAGCTATTACTTGCAGTATGATTCCATCAAAAATCCACAAACCCGCCATTAGCTGCGGGACGCTCATCTGTAACCTTCAGTGCAAGGAGCATGAAGTAAGTATATTGGAGGCTTTTACCCTTACCTTCTTTAACTTTCATTTGACTTGTTCTTATGCTTTTTTTTAGCTAATGAAGTCTACTAAGCTTTGAAGGAGCCCTTCAGAATGTATCTGAGTGATAGGCCTCAGACTGAAGCGGTTGTTATCTGATTATGAAGCTCCCGGGCAGTGAAGCTGAACCTATGCAGCTTCACTGTGATTGATGTGGGCTGGAAATGTGAGATGAAAGATACTTTCTGAGGCTTACCACACAGGTTTTGAGCTGCATTGTTTCATATTGCCCGGTGGGCTTTCACAAACATGTGGAGGTGAGGTGTGAAAATATCTGATCTGTCTTTGCTCTGCCCCAGTGGCGGCTGGTGCTCAAATTTTATTTTTGTGCCCAACAAACGCAGCCACTGTGCCCATCAAATGCAGCTACTGTGCCCATCAATTGCCGTCAGTTTGCCCATCAATTGCCGTCAGTTTGCCCCATGAAATGCTGCCGGTTTACCCCATGAAATGCTGCCAGTTTGCCCCATCAAATGCCACCAGTTTGCCCCATCAAATGCCGCCAGTTTGCCCCATCAAATGCCGCCAGTTTGCCAAAAATCAAATGCCTCCACTTTGCCCCATCTATTGCCGCCAGTTTGCCAAAAATCAAATGCCACCAGTTTGCCCCATCAAATTGTGCCAGTTTGCCCCATCAAATGCCTCCACTTTGTCCCATCAATTGCCGCCAGTTTGCCCCATCAAATGCCTCCACTTTGCCCCATCAATTGCCGCCAGTTTGCTCCATCAAATGCCTCCACTTTGCCCTATCAATTTTGCCAGTTTGCCCCATCAATTGCCACCAGTTTGCCCCATCAATAGCGGCCAGTTTGCCCCATCAAATGCCTCCAGTTTGCCCCATCAATTGCCGCCAGTTTGCCCCATCAAATGCCACCAGTTTGCCCCATCAATTGCCGCCAGTTTGCCCCATCAAATGCCACCAGTTTTCCCCATCAATTGCCGCCAGTTTTCCCCATCAATTGCCGCCAGTTTGCCCCATCAATTGCCCCCAAGTTTGCCCAATCAAATGCTGCCAATTTTCCCCATCAAATGCCTCCAGTTTGCCCCATCAAATGCCTTCAGTTTGCCCCATCAATGGCCTCCAGTTTGCCCCATCAAATGCCTCCAGTTTGCCCCATCAATTGCCGCCAATTTGCCCCATCAAATGCCTCCAGTTTTCCCCACCAATTGCCACCAGTTTGTCTCATTAAATGCCGCCAGTTTGCCCCACCAATAGCCGCCAGTTTGCCCCACCAATAGCCGCCAGTTTGCCCCATTAAGTGCCGCCAGTTTGCCCCATCAATTGCCTCCAGTTTGCCCCATCAAATGCTTTCAGTTTGCCCCATCAATTGTCTCCAGTTTTCCCCAATCATATGCCTCCAGTTTGCCCCACCAATTGCCACCAGTTTGCCTCATTAAATGCCGCCAGTTTGCCCCACCTATAGCCGCCAGTTTGCCCCACCTATAGCCGCCAGTTTGCCCCATTAAATGCCGCCAGTTTGCCCCAATCATATGCCTCCAGTTTGCTCTATCAATAGCCTCCAGTTTGCCCCATCAATTGCCGCCAGTTTGCCCCATCAATTTTGCCCCATCAAATTCTGGCAGTTTGCCCCATCAAATGCTCCCTGATAGGTGTCCAATCACATTAGAATCAATTTTTTTTTTCTGATGGACACTGCGTTGGTCCTAAGGAGCTGCGGGCAGGAGTTTTTAGGCGAGGCCGCGGCTTCAGCCTAGTCCGCCGCAATCCTGGGAAAAGGCCGTGGACTAGGCTGAAGCTGTGGCTTCGCCTAAAAAATCCTGCCCGCAGCTCGCTGCGATCCTGGGAAAAGGCAACAGCTTCGGCCTAGTCCGCGGCCTTTTACCAGGATAGCGGCGAGCTGCGGGCAGGATTTTTTTAGGCGAGGCCGTGGATTCGGCCTGGTCCGCGGAGCACCGGTCCTATGGAAAAAAAAATCGATTTTGTCAACAATTGAATCGATTTGACCTCCCAACTCGATTTAAGATTCAAATAGATTTTTTCCCCAGCCCTAAGGCGGGTCAGTGTTAGGGAAGCGATTCCCTAAGACAGCACTACGTAAGCAGCCAATGCACAGCAGTGCGCTCACTCCTTACCAATTTAATAGCAGTATAATGCCCACAGGCTCTAATTAGGAAGCCTATTAGAGCCGGCGGCTATAATCAGGCGCTGCCAAAACCCCCCCTAATTCAATTTTTTTCGTGACTGCGACATTATGGCGGACACATCGGACAATTTTGACACATTTTTGGGACCATTGACATTTTCACAGCGAAAAGTGCTATAAAAATGCACGGATTACTGTGAAAATTACAATGGCAATGAAGTGGTTAACCATTAGGGGGCGCTGTAGGGGTTAAGTGTGACCTCATGTGTGTTTCTAACTGTAGGGGGCGTGGCTGTAGGTGTGACGTCAGTGATCGTCGTTCCCTATGACAGAGAAGAACGGGGAAGGTGTGTTTACACTTACCTCTCCCTGTTCTTCAGCTCCTGTGACCTGATCTTGGGACACCCGTGGCGATCAGGTCTGTGGGCCCCGCGGAGCGTGGTCACGGAGCTTCGGCTTGGGTCACGAGCCACGGCTGGGCTCTTAAAGGGGACGTATATATACGTCCATGTGCCCAGCCGTGTCATTCTGCTGACGTATATTGTCGTGCGGCGGTCCTTAAGTGGTTGAGTGGCCCTAGCTCTTCAAAAGGTTGGGCACCCCTGCTCTACCCCTAGAATAAATTTGCATTGAACGGGTACCATTGACTGGAATTGGATTGGAGGATGGGTACCATTGACTGGAATTGGATTGGAGGACGGGTACCATTGACTGGATTTGGATTGGAGGACGGGTACCATTGACTGGATTTGGATTGGAGGACGGGTACCATTGACTGGATTTGGATTGGAGGACGGGTACCATTGACTGGATTTGGATTGGAGGACGGGTACCATTGACTGGAATGGGATTGGAGGACGGGTACCATTGACTGGAATGGGATTGGAGGATGGGTACCATTGACTGGAATGGGACTGGAGGATGGGTACCATTGAACCCCTTCAGGTATGTGCGGGAGGGCACTGCAAGGTTAGTTATTACCGCTGGGTTTTAAACAATGGTAGCAAACTTGGTCATAGAATTATTGTCACGTTATCTGATGCATCCCAACACAAAGAAACCTGGTCTGGACATCCAGACTTTCATTACCTTTGGCCATGGAAGGGCCCTCAAACCCTCGGGTCAAACATTTCTTATGGAGTTTTGTGTATGTGGTTTTAAGGAATGTTGGTGTCTCTTGGTTCTCATACACCTCCTTCAAATTTATGTTCCACATAAACATTCATGTCTGTTATGTCCGAAAATGGTGTCCCATGTGTACTTTCTTCTGATCATTGGATCCATGTTCCTTCTAGTGCTCCGGCCACATGGTCCATCTATCCTTCTGTATCCCCATCATCATGAGTTCCCACTGAGTCACTAGCCCACTGGACCACCTAGTGAGTCTCCAGAGTGCTTCTGTCCGCCATTTTGTTGTAGTCATTTTGGTTCTGTTTGCCATTTGTTGATGTCCTGTTCCATCGTGTTCATCGCTGTCTTTGTTTCCCAGCACACCTCCACATAAAAGAGCTCCTGGAAAGGAAGAAGAAATCCAAAATCAGAAAGAAACCAAAGCCTTATATTGAAGATTATGATGGTAGGGGGTTGTGACCCGTCTCTGTAGCGGCTTTCCCCTCTAGAATAACCATCTTCCTTCTCTCTACGTAACTCTTACCTTATCGCCCAGTGCGAGACCCGCTAATAGACCTAACGCAAGACCAGATGGCGAAAAGATCCCTCAGTATGAGCCTATAGAGGGTGCAGGGGAAAGGGCTATTTCTTGAACCATGGGCTCAGGGGGCCACAGTGATACTGCTCCTCCCCAGTATGGCTACTCCTCTCCTGGTGTTACTGCTCCTCCCCAGGATTACTACTCCTCTCTCGGTGTTACTGCTCCTCCCCAGTATGACTACTCCTGTCCTGGTGTTACTGCTCCTCCCCAGTATGGCTACTCCTCTCCTGGTGTTACCTGCTCCTCCCCAGTATGACTACTCCTGTCCTGGTGTTACTGCTCCTCCCCAGTATGGCTACGCCTCTCCTGGTGTTACTGCTCCTCCCCAGTATGGCTACTCCTCTCCTGGTGTTACTGCTCCTCCCCAGTATGGCAACTCCTCTCCTGGTGTTAGTGCTCCTCCCCAGTATGACTACTCCTGTCCTGGTGTTACTGCTCCTCCCCAGTATGGCTGCTCCTCTTCTGGTGTTAGAGCTCCTCCCCATTATGACTACTCCTGTCCTGGTGTTAGTGGTCCTCCCCAGTATGGCTACTCCTCTCCTGGTGTAACTGCTCCTCCCCAGTATGACTACTCCACTCCTGGTGTTACTGCTCCTCCCCAATATAACTACTACTCTCCTGGTGTTAGTGCCCCTCCCCAGTATGACTACTCCTCTCCTGGTGTTACTGCTCCTCCCCAGTTTGACTACTCTTCTCCTGGTGTTGCTGCTCCTCCTAAGTATGGCTACTCCTGTCCTGGTGTTACTGCTCCTCCGCAGTATGGCTACTCCTCTCCTGGTGTTAGTGCTCCTCCCCAGTATGACTACTCCTCTCCTGGTGTTACTGCTCCTCCCCAGTATGATTTCCCCTCTCCTGGTGTTAACTGCTCCTCCCCAGTATGACTACTCCTCTCCTGGTGTTAGTGCTCCTCCCCAGTATGACTACTCCTCTCCTGGTGTTACCTGCTCCTCCCCAGTATGACTACTCCTCTCCTGGTGTTAGTGCTCCTCCCCAGTATGGCTACTCCTGTCCTGGTGTTACTGCTCCTCCCCAGTATGACTACTCCTCTCCTGGTGTTACCTGCTCCTCCCCAGTATGGCTACTCCTCTCCTGGTGTTAGTGCTCCTCCCCAGTATGACTACTCCACTCCTGGTGTTAGTGCTCCTCCCCAGTATGACTACTCCTCTCCTGGTGTTACCTGCTCCTCCCCAGTATGACTACTCCTCTCCTGGTGTTACCTGCTTCTCCCCAGTATGACTACTCCTCTCCTGGTGTTAGTGCTCCTCCCAGTATAACCGTTCTTCTCTCGGTGTTACTGCTCTTCCCCAGTATGACTGTTACTTTCTCTGTGTTACTGATCCCCCGTGTTATTTACTGCTCCTCCCCAGCATGACTACTCCTCTCCTGGTGTTACTGCTTCCTCTTTCCCTCGTGTGATTTACTGCTTCTCCCTTGGTGTTACTGCTCCTGTGGTGTTATTGCACCTCCTCCAGTATTACCTCTCCAATTTTATGTCCTTGTGTTAATGCTCTTTCCCATGTGTTACAGCTCCTCCTACAAAATAACTTTTCCTTCCCCAGAGTTACTGCCCAGCCCCCAGTTGTACTGCTTCTGCGGTGTTATGTCCTTGTGTTGCTCCTTCTTCCCCTGCTCTTCCTCCTCCTGTGTTACCTCCACCCCCCTGATTTTACTGCTCTTCCTCCTCCTGTGTTACCTCCTCCCCCTGATGTTACTGCTCCTCCTCCTGTGTTACTGCTCCTCCAGCTCCTCCTGTGTTACATCCTCCCAGCTGATGTTACTGTTCCTCCTCCTGTGTTACCTCCTCCCGATGTTACGGCTCATTCTCCTGTGTTACTGCTCCTCCTCCTCCTGTGTTACCTCCACCCCCCTGATTGTACTGCTCCTCCTCCTGTGTTACTGCTCCTCCTCCTCCTGCTGTGTTACCCCCTCCTCCTGATGTTATTGCTCTTCCTCCTGTGTTACTGATCCTCCTCCTCCTGCTCTTCCTCCTGCTCCTCCTCCTGTGTTACATCCTCCCAGCTGGTGTTACCTCCCCCCAATGTTACTGCTCATCCTCCTGTGTTACTGCTCCTCCTCCTGCTCTTCCGCCTCCTCCTCCTGTGTTACCTCCTCCCCCCTGGTGTTACTGCTCATCCTCCTGCGTTACCTCCTCCCCTCTGATGTTACCTCCTCCCCACTGATGTTACGGCTCCTCCTCCTGTGTTACCTCCTCCCCCTGATGTTACGGCTCCTCCTCCTGTATTACCTCCTCCCCCTCATGTAACTCCTCCCCCCCCAGTGTTACTGCTCCTCCTCCTCCTGTGTTACCTCCTCCCCCTGATGTTACTGCTCCTCCTCCTGTGTTACCTCCTCCCCCTGATTTTACAGCTTCTCTTGTGTTACTGCTCCTCCTCCTCCTCCTGCTCTTCCTCCTCCTCCTTCTGCTCCTTTTCCTGCGTTACATGCTCCCCGCTGATGTTATTGCTCTTTCTCCTGTGTTACCTCCTCCCCCTGATGTTACGGCTCCTCCTTCTGTGTTACCTCTGTCCTGTGTTACTCCTCCCCAGGTGTTATGTCATAGTGCTACTGCCCTTCCTCTGGTGTTGTCGCTCTTCCCTGGGCGTTCCTCTAAGTTCCCGTTATCACACCGCTGTCTCTGGCACTGCTCCCTTATTGGCTGGTGAAGCAGTTTGTTGGCTTTTTATAACGATAACAGATTATCCTGTAGATTTAGATTTTTTTTTTTATACATTTTTGTATGAGTGGCTTGCTTTGCGCTCTTATATTTGCTATATTTCTGGTAAATAGCAAATTATTTATTTATTTTAACCAGAAAAGAGAGATTTTTGTGCCGTCTGGTCAAAACTCTTAATTTGCCTACCAAATATCTTCTAATCTATTCTATGTGTGTGTGTGTGTGTGTGTGTGTGTCCGCCCCTCCTGCCGTCCGCGTCCGTCTCTAGATAAAAATCAAATCTCATCTTCTCATCAAATCTTCCAAAATGTATATTGTTTATTGACTAAAAATATATTTTTATGCTTTATTTTATTGCTTTTTAATCAGGTAAATATGATACGTATGAATTTGTACCTTTTCTCCAAGCAGCGGACTGCGGGCCAAATCAAAAGCTGCTTCTCTGAAATGAAAACCTGAAAAGCAGGAAGATCAGATTACACACATTGCAGACTGAAGAGCCGATAGATCAGATTACACACATTGTAGAGTGACTGACAGAAGGGACACGCCCCTCCATGGCTGCAATAACAGCCCCCAGCATATTAGGCATGTTTAGGAGATACAGTATGTCACAAAAGTGAGTACACCCCTCACATTTTTGTAAATATATATATGGGGCCAGATTCTCGTACAGACGCGTATCTTTGTGCGGGTGTAGCGTATCTTGTTTACGCTACGCCACCGCAACTTAGAGAGGCAGGTGCCGTATTCACAAAGAACTTGCGCCCAAAGTTACGGCGGCGTAACGTAAATGGGCCGGCGTAAGCCCAGGTAATTCAAAGTAGGCTTGGAGTGGGCGTGTTGTATGGTAATCAACCATGACCCCACGTAAATGACGTTTCTAACGAACGGCGCATGCGCCGTCCGTGGACGTATCCCAGTGCGCATGCTCAAAATTACGCCGCAAATACTCATTGGTTTTGACGTGAACGTGAACTTACGCAAAGCCCTATTCGCGAACGTTTTACGCAAACGACGGAAAATTCGACGCTGTCCCGAGGTCCATACTTAACATTACGTACGCCTCATATAGCAGGGGTAACTTTACGCCGGACTTACGCTTACGCAAACGACGTAAAAAAAAATGCGACCGGGCGCAAGTACGTTTGTGAATCCGCATATCTAGCTCATTTGCATATTCGACGCGTAAATCGACGGAAGCGCCACCTAGCGGCCAGCGTAAATATGCAACTAAGATACAACGGCGTAAGAGACTTACGCCGGTTGGATCTAAGCAAAATGTTGGCGTATTTTGCTTTCTGAATACAGAAAATAGATACGCTGGCGCATCCTAGAAGTTACGCGGCGTATCTCGAGATACGCCGACGTAACTTCTTAGAAGAAAATATACTGGGCCAGATTCTCAATCTTTTCATGTGACAACACTGAAGAAATGACACTTTGCTACAATGTTGTGTAGTGAGTGTACAGCTTGTATAACAGTGTAAATTTGCCGTCCCCTCAAAATAACTCAACACACAGCCATTAACCACTTAAGACCCGGACCATTATGCAGGTCAAGGACCCGGCCAGTTTTTGCGATTCGGCACTGCGTCGCTTTAACTGACAATTGCGCGGTCGAGCGACGTGGCTCCCAAACAAAATTGGCGTCCTTTTTTCCCCACAAATAGAGATTTCTTTTGGTGGTATTTGATCACCTCTGCGGTTTTTATTTTTTGCGCTATAAACAAAAATAGAGCGACAATTTTGAAAAAAAATCCAATATTTTTTACTTTTTGCTATAATAAATATCTCCAATTTTTTATTTTTATTTTTTAAAAATTTTTCCCTCAGTTTGGGCCGATACGTATTCTTCTACCTATTTTTGGATAAAAAAAATCGCAATAAGCGTTTATCGGTTGGTTTGCGCAAAATGTATAGCGTTTACAAAATAAGGGATAGTTTTATTGCATTTTTATTAATATTTTTTTTTTTTTACTAATGGCGGCGATCAGCGATTTTTTTCGTGACTGCGACATTATGGCGAACACATCAGACAATTTTGTCACATTTTTGGGACCATCGTCATTTTCACAGCAAAAAATGCAGGCCCGGATTCACAAAGGATCTACGTCGGCATATCTCCAGATACGCCGCCGTAATTTCAAATGTGCGCCGTCGCATCTTTGCGCCGATTCACAAAGCGAGATACGTCCAAAAACATGGCGTAACCTGTCTACGCCGGCATATCGTGGGCGCACAGTTACGCTGGATGCATTCGGCGTTCCCATTATAAATATGCAAATGAGTAAGATACGCCCATTCGCGAACGTAGATGCGCCCAGCCGCTTCATATACGGGTATGTGGATGTGCCCTGCCGACGTATATCAGCATGAAGGGGTCCATAAGTGGTTAATGTCTAAACCGCTGGCAACAAAAGTGAGTACACTCCTAAGTGAAAATGTCCAAATTGGGCCCAATTAGCTATTTTCCCTCCCCGGTGTCATGTGACTCATTAGTGATACAAGGTCTCAGGTGTGAATGGGGAGCAGGTGTGTTAAATTTGGTGTTATCGCTCTCACTCTCTCATACTGGTCACTAGTAGTTCAACATGGCACCTCATGGCAAAGAACTCTCTGGATCTGATATAAAGAATTGTGTCTCTACATCAGTGTTTCTCAACTCCAGTCCTCACGCCCCCCCAACAGGTCATGTTTTCAGGATTTCCCTCAGATGAAAAGGCTGTGGCAATTACTAAGGCAGTGAAACTGATCAAATCACCTGTGCAAAATAATGGAAATCCTGAAAACCTGACCTGTTGGTTGTGTCGCAGTCACGTAAAAAAAAAAAAAAAATATTAATACAAACGCCATAAAACTATCCCCTATTTTGTAAACCCTATTGGCTCGATTCACGTAGAGCGGCGTAATTTTATGCGGGCGTAACATATCTCAGATACGCTATGCCGCTGTAAATTAGAGAGGCAAGTGCTGTATTCACCAAGCTAAGTTACGGCGGCGTAGCGTAAATGGGCCGGCCTAAGCCCGCCGAATTCAAATGTGTTTGATGTGGGCGTGTTGTATTCAAATGAAGTGTGACCCCCACGTAAGTTACGTTTTTTACTAACGGCGCATGCGCCATCCGTGGACGTATCCCAGTGCGCATGCTTCAAATTACGCCGCTAAGACTCATTGGTTTCGACATGAACGTCATTTACGTCCAGCCCCATTCACGGACGAGTTACGCAAACGACGTAAAACGTGAAATATTTGACGCGGCCCCCGACTTCCATACTTAACATTGGCTGCGCCATCTTTTTGGTGGTTTATCTTTACGCCTGAAAACGCCTTACGTAAACGGCGTATCTTTACTGCGACGGCCGGGCGTACGTTCGTGAATCGGCGTATCTCGCTGATTTAAATATTCTAGGCGTAAATCAGCGTACACGCCCCTAGCGACCAGCGTAAATAGGCAGCTAAGATACGACGGCGTAGGAGACTTACGTCGGTCGTATCTTAGCAACATTTAAGCGTATCTCACTTTGAGCATACGCTTAAAGATACGACGTCGCAGATTCTGAGTTACGACGGCGTATCTACTGATACGCCGTCGTAAGTCTACCTGAATCTGGCCATATACATTTTGCGCAAACCAATCGATAAACGCTTATTGCGTTTTCTTTTTACCAAAAAATATGTAGAAGAATACGTATCGGCCTAAACTGAGGGGGAAACATTTTTTTATATAATTTTTGGGGGATATTTATTATAGAAAAAGGTAAAAAATATTGCTTTTTAAAAAAAAAAAATCGCTCTACTTTTGTTTATAGCGCAAAAAATAAAAACCACAGAGGTGATCAAATACCACCAAAAGAAAGCTCTATTTGTGGGGGAAAAAGGACGCACATTTTGTTTGGGAGCCACGTCGTACGACCGCGCAATCGTCAGTTAAAGCGACGCAGTGCCGAATCGCAAAAAGGGGCCTGGTCCTTAACCTGCATATTGGTCCGGGGGTTAACCAGTTAACTGAATCATTGTGAACTATTTTGTAATTATTTTTGATTTACACACTGATGTTCATTATGTTTGGAATTCATATTAGCTAAACGCGGTGTTTAACTCTTTCATTGTTCTGAAGGACGTCATATGATGTCCATTCAGAACAATGAAGCCCCGCCCGGTCGTCATTCTGCTATAGGCCGGGTGGGAAGTGGTTATGCAGCCTACACCAATGCTTTAAAAAAAATCACGTTGGCACATCGCATTTATTGACGCAGGACTGAAGTTACAAACCACGGAGCACTAGGATGTCACAGCCTCCAAGGCAAGGAGGGCCTGAGGAGCTCCACGCCAGGACCGATCCTAGGCCGGGTGCATGGGGTGCTCCGCACCCAGGCGCCGCAGACGTGGGGGCGTCGAAGCTCCGGAGTGCTCCCCTCCCTCCTCCTTGTCTGTGTCCAGAGGCGGAGCGCATGTAGAGGGTGCTGCGGTTCACCATCCCACTTGCTCTCTCCAATGGCATCTGACAAGAGCGCATACCTCCGAATCCGGGTTGGGTACCGCGGCAGAGCCTAGTACCGGAACGCTACACTAATTAATTCTGTCCGGTGCGCGTTCAGCACTCTCCAGTCTGCCCCGCCCCCTCTGCTTGTGTCGGCTCTTCTCCCATAGGCGGTGTGATGAGAGGCTTCGGGGTTGGCCAGAGCTGCTGCCAATCATCTCGTACGCGCACTCCCAGAAATGCTCTCCAAGTGCCACCCTCCAAGTAACCAGAGATGCCACGTATGCCCCACCCAGGGGTGTATTTAGGTTTTGTGCTGCCCTAGGCCTGACTAAACTCGTGCACCCCTAATTTAAATATGACCCATCCCTTCCTGTCAAGGCCACACCCCTTGCGGTTTAACACCCACCCTGAAATTTTCAAGTGGGGACACTAGTTCTGAGGGCCTGGGGGGGGGGGGGATGGATTCCCTTAATTTTATAGATTTCCTCTCACTTCCTGTTTGGCTATGGGACAGGAAGTAAAGGGAAATCTCTGAAATGAGACAGGGATGGTAAAAAATTAGAAGCAACGCCCCCCCCCCCCTCCCACAGTTGCAGAATGCCAACCGCCTACATACTGGAAGCAGTGTGGCCGATTTATGGGGGCGCTAAACTAATTTGCCTAACAGTGTAGGGCAAGCCGGTGGGGACACTGTCCGTGCTGTCCCCCTGCAAAGTGCTTTCCTAGGCCTGGGCCTTGTTGGCCTAGGCCAGGATACAGCATTGGCCCCACTTGTGATGTGCTTTTGCTCCCAGCGTGCCTGAGCTACAGGGATCTATTGGACAGGTACTGATCTATAGAGACACCCGATGTGGGGGGCTCTGATGGGGACACCTGCTGTGGGAGGCTCTGATGGGGGACACCTGTTGTGGGGGACTCTGATGGGGGACACCTGCTGTGGGGGGCTCTGATGGGGGACAACTGCTGGTGGGAGGCTCTGATGGGGGACACCTGCTGTGGGGGGGCTCTGATGGGGGACACCTGTTGTGGGGGACTCTGATGGGGGACACCTGCTGTGGGAGGCTCTGATAGGGGACACCTGTTGTGGGGGACACCTGCTGGGAGGCTCTGATGGGGGACACCTGCTGTGGGGGGCTCTGATGGGGACACCTGCTGTGGGGGGCTCTGATGGGGGACAACTGCTGGTGGGAGGCTCTGATGGGGGACACCTGCTGTAGGGGGGCTCTGATGGGGACACCTGCTGTGGGGGGGCTCTGATGGGGGACAACTGCTGGTGGGAGGCTCTGATGGGGGACACCTGCTGTGGGGGGCTCTGATGGGAATACCTGCTGTGGGGGGGCTCTGATGGGGGACACCTGCTGTGGGGGGGCTCTGATGGGGGACACCTGTTGTGGGGGACTCTGATGGGGGACACCTGCTGTGGGAGGCTCTGATAGGGGACACCTGTTGTGGGGGACACCTGCTGGGAGGCTCTGATGGGGGACACCTGCTGTGGGGGGCTCTGATGGGGACACCTGCTGTGGGGGGCTCTGATGGGGGACAACTGCTGGTGGGAGGCTCTGATGGGGGACACCTGCTGTAGGGGGGCTCTGATGGGGACACCTGCTGTGGGGGGGCTCTGATGGGGGACAACTGCTGGTGGGAGGCTCTGATGGGGGACACCTGCTGTGGGGGGCTCTGATGGGGATACCTGCTGTGGGGGGGCTCTGATGGGGGACACCTGCTGTGGGGGGGCTCTGATGGGGGACACCTGCTGTGGGGGGCTCTGATGGGGGGACACCTGCTGTGGGGGGACTCTGATGGGGGACACCTGCTGGGGGGGCTCTGATGGGGGACACCTGCTGTGGGGGGGCTCTGATGGGGGACACCTGCTGGGGGGGCTCTGATGGGGGACACCTGCTGTGGGGGGGCTCTGATGGGGGACAGATGCTGTGGAAGGGCTCTGATGGGGGACACCTGCTGTGGAAGGGCTCTGATGGGGGACACCTGCTGTGGGGGGGCTCTGATGGGGGACACCTGCTGTGGGGGGCTCTGATGGGGGACACCTGCTGTGGGGGGGCTCTGATGGGGGACACCTGCTGGGGGGGCTCTGATGGGGGACACCTGCTGTGGGGGGGCTCTGATGGGGGACATTAATGAAGACTACTTATGGGAGCATCTCTGTGTTTGAGTCATAGCCATAGAAACATTTGTAAAGGGGAGGAGTTGGTAAGATGACCACGCCCACGTGGGGGCGCCAGCAATATATCTGCACCCAGGCGCGTGTGATCCTCGGATCGGCCCTGCTCCACGCTGTAAATGTCCCGGCACAACCAGCTCAGATATTCATGGTTTGGAAGTGTTTGTGATCATCCACCCCATAATACTGAGTACCAGGTGCCTGCAGACCCCGACTG
The DNA here is from genome assembly GCA_029574335.1 of Rana kukunoris. Lineage (NCBI taxonomy): Eukaryota > Metazoa > Chordata > Amphibia > Anura > Ranidae > Rana > Rana kukunoris. Next base: position 478,412,822 of record CM056053.1, read on the forward strand.
ACCCAGCCGTGCGTCACGTGACCGACCGGGCAGCACACAGAGCACAGGGCAGAGTACAATGGATATTCCACAATACAGAAAATTCTCCGTCTACCAGAACAGACGGCGGCCTTGTATTGTATCAGAAGCTGGATACCGGGGAGGAGGTCAGAGGGAATGGAAGGCCTATTGTCAGGCGTATTCAATACCAATTCGCAAAGTGCTCCTAATGGACGGGGAACATTTTACTGCGCTATTGTGAAAGCGCGGGGCAGGTCGGCCTGCTGTGTAGGCTTGTGGAGGAGAGACAATATCACTAGAGATAAAAAAATAAATAGCACCGATCTGTAGCTGGAGCACTAAAGCTTAGCAAACCCGGCCTCTATAATCAGCTAAGTGCACTTTATTCAAAGGTAGAACTTTTTGTTCGTTTTGGATGGAGTAGGAAATGAGTAAAACTCAGATTTCCTCCCTGAAAGTGAAAATTTCCTCTTGAAAAACAGTAGGGCCGGATTCAGAAAGCATTTACGTCAGCGGGCCAGATTCTCAGAGGCGCTACGACGGAGTATGTCAGATCCCCCGTCGTATCGCCGTTTTTTTTGCCTCGTATCTATGCGAGTGATTCTTAGCATCACTTTGGCATAGATACGCTTCAACATCCGACAAGTGTAATACCATTACACGTGCGAATCGTAGTTGTAATGACAACTCCGGCCACTAGGTGGCCTTTACGTTGTTTTCTCATTTGCCTATGCAAATGAGGCTACTACGCCGATTCCCGATCGCTTTTACGCCGCACCGTCGTCGCGTACGTTGTTTTCGTTCGTGTAAGGTTACCCTTGCTTCTATGAGGAGTAACCTTATGAAGTACTGTCGGATGCCATGTTAAGTATGGCGTCGGGTCAGCGTCTGCTTTTTCCGTCGCTTACGTCGTTTTACTAACTCGTTCGCGAATAGGGCATTGCGTAGTGACGATCACGTCGTTTTGACGTCGGTTTCAACGACGCTTTCCGACGCGAGCTGGAGCATGGGCACTGGGCTTTTCCCCCGGCCGGCGCATGCGCAGTTCGTTCGACGCGGGGGCGAGCTTGATTTAAATAGAGGCCGCCCCCTTTGAATTACGCGGGCCATTTTCGCTACGCCAACGCAAACTATGGAGCAAATGCTTAGAGAATACGGCACTTGCTCTAGTACGATGCGGCGGCGTAGTGTAAATGCGTTACGCTACGCCAGCGAATTTGTATGAGAATCTGGCCCAGCGTATCTAGAGATACGGGGCCAGATTGTCTAAGAAATCCGGCCGCGTAGCGTAAGCCATTTACACTACGCCGCCGCATCGTACTAGAGCAAGTGCCGTATTCTCTAAGCATTTGCTCTGTAGTTTGCGTTGGCGTAGCGAAAATGTCCCAGCGTAAGCCCGCGTAATTCAAAGGGGGCGGCTTCTATGTAAATGAAGCGCGCCCCCCCGTCGAACGAACTGCGCATGCGCTGGCCGGGGGAAAAGCCCAGTGCGCATGCTTCAGCTCGCGTCGGAAAGCGCCGTTGAAACGACATGATCGTCACTACGCAATGCCCTATTCGCGAACGAGTTAGTAAAATGACGTAAGCAACGGAAAAAGCCGACGCTGACCCGACGCCATACTTAACATGGCATCCGACGGCACCTCACGGCATCCGACGGTACTTCGTAAGGTTACTCCTCATAGAAGCAGTGGTAACCTTACGCGAATGAAAACGACGTACGTGACGTAGTAGCCTCAATTGCATATGCAAATGAGAAAACAACGTAAAGGCCACCTAGTGGCCGAAGTTGTCATTACAACTACGATCTGCAAGTGTAATGGTATTACACTTGTCGGATGTTCAAGCGTATCTATGCAAAAGTGATGCTAAGAATCACTCGCATAGATACGAGCCAAAAAAAACGGCGATACGACGGGGTATCTGACATACTCCGTCGTAGCGACGCTGAGAATCTGGCCCACGCTGCGTAAATACTAAGAATAGCCGGCGTATCTTTTTTTGCTATTCAGAAAAGAAGATACGCCGCCTTTCTTCTAAGATACAAGCGGCGTAAGTCACTTACACCGTCGTATCTTAGTTGCATATTTACGCTGGCCGCTAGGTGGCGCTTACGGCGTTTTTCGCGTAAAATATGCAAATGAGCAATTTACGCCGATTCCCGAACGTACTTGCAGCGGCACGTCGTATTTCACGTCGTTTGCGTAAGTGTTAGAGCGGCGTAAGGTTACCCCTGCTATAGGAGGCGTAGCCAATGTTAAGTATGGACGTTGGGACAGCGTCGAATTGTACGCCGGTTATGTTGTTTGCGTAAATCGTTCGGGAATGGGGCTCGACGTTGGTTACGTTCACGTCGTTTACATTGAGAAAAAGCGACGTGATTTTGCACATGTGCACTCGGAACGTCCACGGACAGCGCATACGCCGTCAAAAAAAACCCGCCACTTACGTGGGGTCATGATTCATTTACATGAATCACGCCCCCATCTTCCAAATTTGAATTGTGCCGCCACAGATACACTACGCCGCCGTAACTTACGGCGTAACTAGTTTCTGAATAAGGAACCTGACGCTCATAGTTACGGCGGCGTAGTGTATCTAAGATACGCTACGCCTGCCTAAAAATAGGCAGATGTGTCTGAATCTGGCCCAGTAGTGTACTTCCTGTGCCTAGGCACTCCTGTTCTGTATCCTCATACCGTCTTTCTCCGAAAATAAGACCGGGTCTTATAGTAATTTTGGGTCCAAAAAATACACTAGGGCTTATTTTCAGGGGATGCCTTATAAAGTTCCCTGTCTTCTCCCCCCTGTCAGGTCAGGAGACAGTATTTTGACATTTTAATACCCCCCCCAAAAAAACATCCTTATACAATTCTGTGGTCTGTTTTATAGGGGGATTGTGCTGGTGTTGGGTGCAGTGTGTCTCCATTTGTGGCAGTTTTATAAAAAAAAAATACCTTTTTGTACAGGGGGCTCATGTGATCTTCCTCTGCTCTTCTCTGCTCGGAGATCCCAGGTGACGTCAGCCCGCTCTGAGAACTGTAGTGGGAGGGGCCGCAGACATAACCCGGGAGAAGAAGAGAAGAAAGGAAGAGCCGCGATCCCGCTGACGTCAGCCCGCTCTGGGAACTGCAGAGGGGAGGGCCGCAGACATAACCCGGGAGAAGAAGAGAAGAAAGGAAGAGCCGCGATCCCGCTGACGTCAGCCCGCTCTGGGAACTGCAGAGAGGGGGGGCCGCAGACATCAACCCGGGAGAAGAGAAGAAAGGAAGAGCCGCGATCCCGCTGACGTCAGCCCGCTCTGGGAACTGCAGAGAGGGGGGGCCGCAGACATCAACCCGGGAGAAGAGAAGAAAGGAAGAGCCGCGATCCCGCTGACGTCAGCCCGCTCTGGGAACTGCAGAGGGGAGGGCCGCAGACATAACCCGGGAGAAGAAGAGAAGAAAGGAAAAGCCGCGATCCCGCTGACGTCAGCCCGCTCCGAGAACTGCAGAGGGAGGGGCCGTCAGCCAGGTGGAGAAGGAGAGGAGACGATCCGGTTTATACCGATATCTGGCTGCTATAAATGGGGTATTTTACATGGTGCTGTTGCAGTGGGATACACACTGGACCTGGGATCTCTTTCCAAAACCGATTACAGCCTTTTTTATTAACTTTACTAGGGCTTATTTTCGGGGTAGGGCTTATATTGCAGCCCTCCCTGATAAACAAGATAGGTCTTATTTTCGGGGAAACACGGTAGTTGTATATCTACAGCATGAGATCATCTAAGGCAGTGATTCTCAACCTTTCTAGTGGCGTGACCCCCTTGATAAAATTTCCCAAGCTGTGGGGACCCCTAACAGTAACATTTTCGTAGCGTGGTTTGTCGGCACCCAAGGCAAGTAATTTGCACCCCTAACCCACGGACATTTAGCGCTCCCTGAGTCCTTCCACTCATACAGTATTATAACCCCTTCTGGTACATTTTAGGATGTACCACTATTTGTTCTTTCTTTACCTTTCATTCGTCATTACGTCACCTTATGCGTTCCAAGGCTCTTCCTGGAACTCGCGGCGAATGGAAAAAAAATTATGCAAATGAACGGTGACCAGATAATAAGCTTCATGCTTCTATCTTAGTACTGCCCTGATCATCTGTATGTCCTACTCCCCGTGTGGGACAAGAAGTGATGGGAAGTCACCCCAACAGAGGACAACGACCACAAAAAAAAAAGACAAATGTCATATCCCTTCACCGATTTTTCTGTTCTAAGCTAAAAAGTGTCGGCTGAAGTTCTTCTTTTTACGCGGATCACATGTCTACTTAATAATCTGTAAAAAGACGACTGACCCCCACCGCAGTCACATCCGACATCAGGGCGGTATTCTGTCCTCGAAGGTGAAGATTGGAATCTGAGTACAGATATCGTTATCAGAAATTCTCTGTTATCTGGCACAATGCGTACAAAATCTATCAATCTCCGGCGCGCACAAAGGCCGAGCTGGTCCGGTACCTTCAATCAATTCCGACAACAAGAAGCAGAGCATTGTTCATGGAGAGCCTTCCCGGCGCCTCTATAGAACATCCAACTCTGGAGCAGATCACGTCTTCACCTAGCTCTTCATCCAGACAGATCTCCGTCCAAATGACCGCCACTCCTGGAGTGCGTTCTAATTAATTACTCCAACGGCCGGCGAGAAGAAGAAGAACGGCCGTAGACATTTATTACATTAGGCGGAACAGATACCCCAGTCTGCTAGTTAAAGAAACAAGGTAATTGAGCCGCAATCAATGAGACTCATCACAGAACCGTGAATCACCAGATGTGGATAGAAAACCGAGAACAGACACTAATGCCGCGTACACGCGATCTAAACCGCGTTTTTTGTTTTGTTTTTCAACGTTTTCGATGTTGGCTCAAAACTTGTCTTGGATACACACGGTTGCACAAATGTTGTTGGAAATTCCGATGGTCGAGAACCTGGAGACGTACAACACTACGACGAGCCGAGAAAAATGAAGTACAATGATTCCGAGCATGCATCGAATTGGTTCCGAACATGTGCAGCACTTTTGTGGGTCGGAAATGGCTACACAAGGCCGGAATTTTCCGCAAGAACTTTTCTTAATGGAAAAATTGGGACTCAGCTCTCAAACATTTGTTGTCGGAATTTGTTGGGTTTGTCGGCTTACCTTTATTCTCCGCAGAGCACGCCGGCATATGTTGGTGTCCGCACAGGGGCCCCAGCAGGGAGGGCCCTTGCAGCACCGCTGTTTCCTCCTGCAGTCCGGTCGGCCGTGTACCATAACCGCGCGGTACAGGAGAATCAGGTTGCTGTTCCCGGGGCCGGACTGAAAGGAAGTGAACACTCAGTGTGTGCACTTCCTGTCAGTCCGGCCGGGAACAGGAACCTGATTCTCCTGTACCGCGCGGTTATGGTACATGGCCGAACCGGACTGCAGGAGGAATTATCGTTGCGGCAAGGGCCCTCCCTGCTGGGGCCCCTGACCAGCTCGGGGCCCCTGGCCAGCTCGGAGCCCCAGGCAATTGCTTGTTTTGCCTGTCGTTCTTTAGGTCTCTTTCACGCGGTGCGCCCGTTCAGGTCCGCCTGCCAGTTTTTTTTTGCAGACCTGAACGGGTGCTCCGTGCTCCTCTATGGAGCCGCGGATGTCAGCGGTGACATGCCCCCTGACATCCGATCCGCCAAAGTGTGACGGAGGAAAAACCTACTTTTCCATCCATCTGGCGGATCGGATCGGATGAACACGGACAGACGGTCCGTGTTCATCCGATCCCCCCATAGGGGAGAGCGGAGAAAAGACAGGGCGGTCCCTGCACAGTGTGCGGGAACCGCCCTGTCATCCGTCGGCTCAGCGGGGATCAACGGAGCGATCACCGCTGAGCAAGCGGAGGTGCACAGGGCGGATCATTACTGATCCGCCCCGTGTGAAAGAGCCCTTATAGTGATAACATACCTCGTGGCCCTGTGCAACTCTGGCATATGACCCTAGATTTTTGCTTGATGGGAATTCCAAACTGTTTTTTTTAATAGCTTCAAAATACCCCATGGCCCTGTGCAACCCAGTGATATTACCCTAGGTCAGTGGTGTCCAAACTGCAGCCCGGGGGCCCTTGCTTGCTCTTATCCGGCCCTTGTGTCATTATTACCTCCACTGTCATCAACAAAGGTACACAATTTCTCCCAATGACTCCAACAATGAGATGCAATTTCTACTGACACAAGCGATGGGGTACAATTCCTTCTAATGACACCAATGATGGGAGGAGGGGCCCCAATTACACCACTGATGGGGCACAGTTCCTTCCATTGACACCAATGATGGGAGGAGGGGCCCCAATTACACCACTGATGGGGCACAGTTCCTTCCATTGACACCAATGATGGGGGGAGGGGCCCTAATTACAACACTGATGGGGCACAATTCCTTCCAATGATGGGTAGAGGGGCCCCAATTACACCACTAATGGGGCACAGTTCCTTCCAATGATGGGGGGAGGGGCCCCAATTACACCACTGATGGGGGACAATTCCTTCCAATGGCACCAATGATGGGTAGAGGGGCCCCAATTACACCAATAATGGGACACAGTTCCTTCCAATGCCCCCACCTCCCCCGCCGGTAATTGGGGCCGCGACTTTGCGGCCTTCTGCAGGCCTAAGCTTCCTTCTGTGATCTGGCGCCATCTTGTGGTGGCCGTTGGCATTACAAGTAAAACAGCAGTTCTAATGTGCCACCTCCTTCCCCCCAAACATTATATATATTTTTTTTATTCTAACACCCTAGAGAATAAAATGGCGGTCGTTTCAATACTTTCTGTCACACCGTATTTGCGCAGCCGTCTTAAAAGCGCACTTTTTTGGGGGGGGAAAATACACTTTTTTTAATAAAAAAAAAAAGACAACAGTAAAGTTAGCCCAATTTTTTTATATTGTGAAAGATAATGTTACGCCGAGTAAATTGATACCCAACATGTCACGCTTCAAAGTTGTGTCCGCTCGTGGAATGGCGACAAACTTGTAACCCTTTAAAATCTCCACGTTTAAAAAACTCTACAGGTTGCATGTTTTGAGTTACAGAGGAGGTCTAGTGCTAGAATTATTGCTCTCGCTCTAACGATCGTGGCGATACCTCACATGTGTGGTTTGAATACCGTTTACATATGAGGGCGCTGATCACGTATGCATTCGCTTCTGCGAGCAAGCTTGGCGGGACGGGACGCGTTTTCTGGCTCCTAACTTTTTCAGCTGGCTCCTAGATTCCAAGCAAGTGTATCGAACCCTGTCCTACACACGGTCGGAATTTTCGACCAAAAGCTCACATCGAACTTTTCTTGTTGGGAATTCCGACCGTGTGTACGCGGCATAAAGAATCCTCCAATAAGATCTCTATAAATTGTGGGCTCTGCCGCCATGTGGACGGGTCAGAGTGTGCGTCGGGCCCTCTGCTTTTGGAGCCCCTGGAAGGTCGCACACGTTGCAGTACGTGGGAATCGCGCACTTGCTGTAATATATTAACGGAACACATTGCAACACATTCCACAAAAAGCTCATTAATAAATCTTTCAATGGCGGCATTGTGACTCTCCTCTGTTGTTTTATTCAGGACCGCGCCGCTCCGTCCAGCGAATTTCACGGTTCCCCGAGTCGCCCTCGTCGTCTAAACCCCCCAAGGAGGACAAATCGGCTTGTTATATTGTCACAGACGGCTAATCTCGTGTCTTGGTGGTAATCACCAAAAAAAGACAACACGGTACCGCCGCTGTTTCACAGAATAGGCGTTTAATCTTCCAGCCTGTTATGTAGCAGAGATAAAACCCCTCTAAGTACCCCCCCCCCCCTCCCCCGCCCCCTCCAATCTGCCACCAAGGGAGCCGGGTGCAAGGGACGCATCCATTACCAGAGTCTCAGCCCTCCCGATACTTCTCCGGCAGAGGGAGGATAATCACACGGCCCCCCCGGAGTTCCCCGAGACGCACTTCATACGGCAAATCACAGAGCGCGATATAACAGAGCGCAATAGAAGACTTCTAAAGACCAATAATCACAACACATTCATCTTCTGAGCTTACATCCTACGGATTCTCCTCCAATTGCAATCCTTCGGCTTGTTGTGTTTACTAGTGATGAGCGGAATACGCCATATTCGATTTCGCGATATTTCAGGAATATATAGAAGAATATTCGCGAAATATCCGTTAATATCAAATATTCGTGATATTTTATCAAAAAAAAAAACTTTTGCGAAATTTCGCTAATGTGAATGCGAAATTGATTGCGAAATTCTCGTCAACACGCGAAAACGGAGATCATTTCCTGGATTACTAAACTAATATGCACTAAACACTATGGGCCAGATTCAGGAACACTTGCGCTGGAGTATTTCGATATGCGCCGCGTAACTGTGATGATGCGCCGTCGTTTCTATGTGCCCGTACCCACCAAACTAGATGCGCCCAATAACGGGTCATTTGCGACTGGCGGAACGTTCCGACGCCAGAGTATCGTCAGCGCTTAATTTCGTTGGGCGCATCAGTCGCGCCTATTGATTTCCCCTGCAAATATGCAAATGAGGGATTTTTCACAATTCACGAACGGATTAGCACCATACGCTGGCTACATGCGCCGCGCGTATCTCGTCCGTCCGGCGCAAAGTTATTTCTACAAATAGCTGCTTTATCTTTACTCCAGACGGTCACAGGTCAGCAGGAGAGCAGCTACAGCAGCGTTACCGACGATAAGAGCTAGCTGAGCACCCCCACTTGCAGGACAACACCTCTGTCCATGCTTGTCTGTCAAATTTTACAGCCATGGAGGAAGACATCATAGGTCTCCATAGCCGAGATGACGGCTGACAGCTCCTGGCCATTAAAGTTCAGCTTTCTCCTGTGTGTTTGCGGGGAACGGGAGCAGCCATCTCAAAACAAAAGTAACATCACTGCGGGGAGGGGGAGCAGGATATACTTTAGTGCCGAAATGGCGCTTCTACGGGCGCATTTAAACGCCCAACGGAAGGCATTGCGCTGACGTTTCCCGTGAAGTGGTGCCGACGGAAGTTGTGAGCATGCGCACAAAGGGGGCGAGTGGAGCCGCACTCACTGCGCATGCTCCGTGGTTGATGCGCTGAACGTAAGCCTCTGCGCTGGGCTCCGCCCATCATTTACATATGATCACACCCACTTCCACTTGCGTCGGGTTACGCCAGCGCATTATCGTTACTCTGGCGCAAGTTTACGCGCAACTGCTATGTGAATTACAGGACTTGCGCTGAAAGGGTCTTCAGAGTAACGTAAATGAGAAGCGTTACTCTGGAGCAAAGATGCTCTCATCTACCTGAATCTGGCCCTATGGGCCAGATTCAGGTAGAGTTAGGCTGGAGTATCCAGTGATCCGCCAGCCTAACTGTCACTTTAAGCCGGCGTTTCTGTTTTCTGTAACCAGAAAACAAGAAACGCCGGGTTGGAGTTCCGATGCGATCGGCGCAATTGAATTTCGCCATCGCATCGTTACTTCAACTTAAAAATGGCGCCGGGGGCGTTCCCGCTGATTAACGCTGAAAAAATATGTTAATCAGCGGGAGTCGGAAATTCACGATCTTTTTCGGGTGCGACGCAGTGACTTTACGACGTTTCCGGAAGCGATACGCGGCATAAAGATAAAGCAGCCCCCTAGTGGAATATCCTATGTTAGGTATAGGCGTCGTCATCGCGTCGGAAAAAAAAAAATCGCGTCGTTTGCGTAAAACTTTCATGAATGGGGATGTGACGTCATTGACGTTCACTGACAGAATTTGGAGCATGCGCACTGGGATGCATTGACACTCGACGCATGCGCAGTACGTTCGCCACGGGATCGCGCTTAGTTTAAATAATACACGCCCCGTACCCGCCCAATTTGAATTCCGCCGGCTCATTTGCGATACGCTGCCGCAACTTTAGGAGCAAGTGCTTCATGAATAACAGCACTTGCTCCTAAAATGTTGGCAGAGTAACGTAAATGAGAAGCGTTACTCCAGAGCAAAGATGCTCCATCTACCTGAATCTGGCCCTAACTCTACTTACACAAACTTATATGACTAAACTAAAGCTAATTTTTTTTTTTTATACACAAAACACAGAAGGGCAGAGAAAGTATTCGCGAATATTCGTAATACGAATATTCGCATTGCGAATATTCGGCAACATAAAAGGATCGCCTCAGCTACTCGGCCCAGGGTCTCTCTCTAATCATACCAGCAATGCTTTTAGACGTCGATGGAGATCACTAGGATGTGATCTGTTTTAAAAATAAATTTGAAAAAATGCGAATATTCACCGCGATATTCGATTTATTTGCGAATACTCAAATATGCAATATTCGTAACGAATATTCGCAATGCGAATATTCGTGAGCAACACTAGTGTTTACCAGATTCCTTCAACACTTCTCTCCATCGTGGACAAAGTTCAGTAGCTCCACTATGGGCCAGATTCAGGTAGTCCAGAGCATCTTTGCTCTGGAGTAACGCTTCTCATTTGCGTTGCGCTGCAGAAATTTTAGGAGCAAGTGCTGTCATTCACGAAGCACTTGCTCCTAAAGTTGCGGCAGCGCATCGCAAATGAGCCGGCGGAATTCAAATTTAGCGGGTACGGGGTGTGTAGTATGCTAACTAAGCGCGATCCCGCCGCCAACGTACTGCGCATGCGTCGAGTGTCAAAACATCCCCGTGCGCATGCTCCAAAATCTGTGAATGAACGTCAATGACGTCACATTCCCATTCATGACCGTTTTACGCAAGCGACGTTTTTTTTTTTTTTTTTCGACGCGATGACGACGCCTATACCTAACATAGGATATTCCAACCCCATGTAGGTATAACTATGCGCCGCGTATCCCGTCCGGAAACGTCGTAACGTCACTGCGTCGCGCCGGAATGCGATCGTGAATTGCCGATTTCCGCTCATTAACATATTTTTTGAGCGGAAATCGGCGGGAACGCCCCCGGCGCCATTTTTAAGTTGAAGTAACGATGCGATGGCGAAACTCAGTTACGCTGCTCGCATCGGAGCTTCAACCCGGCGTTTCTTGTTTTCTGGTTACAGAAAACAGAAACGCCGGCTCAAAGCCACAGTTAGGCTGGCGGATCACTGGATCCGCCAGCCTAACTGTTCCTGAATCTGGCCCTTAGTGTTAATTTTGGCAGCAAATTTCGATTTAGTTTTATGCGGCGTACACGCGATCATTTTTTTTGATGAAAAAAAAACGACGTTTTCTGTGAAGTAAAAAACGACGTTTTTGAAACGTCACTTTTCAAAGACGATGTTGCCTACACACCATCGTTTTTTTTCACAAAAAGCGAGGTTACGTTCACCACTCTTTTCCATTGAAGCTCGCTTCATACCTCGCTTCTGGGCATGCGCGGGTTGAAAAACGTCGTTTTAAACGACGTTTTTGCTACACACGGTGACTTTTTGTGAAACAAAAAACGACGTTTTGAAAAACGACACAAAAAATGCAAGCATGTTGGAATTTTTTTTTGGTCGTTTTTTTTAAGACAAAAAAACGACGTTTTGCCCACACACGATCAATTTAAATGACGTTTTAAAAAACTAAGTTTTTTTTCATCACAAAAAATGATCGTGTGTACGCGGCATTAGGACTAAAATGGCATTTTAGTTTTAGTCCCATTTTAGTCATCATATTTTAGTCTACTAAAATCCCCGGTACGTTTTAGGCCGCATACAAACGAGGAGACACGTCCGCTGAAACTGGTCCGCAGACCAGTTTCCGCGGACATGTCCGATCGTGTGTACGGCCTAGCGGACAGGTTTCCAGCGGACAAAAGTTTCTAAACATGCTTAGAAACTTGTCCGCTGGAAACCTGTCCGTCGGACATGTCCGCTGGTTAGTACGCGCATGCGTCGAATTGAGCTCTCTGTGGACTCTGATGTGAGGCATGATCGCTGGGGACCTTGATGTAAGGGGGATCGCTAGGGACTCTGATGTAAGGGGAAGAATTTATTCACGCAATCGCGTATAGTTTATATACTGTTTTTGTGCGTGTTTGCAAAATTAAAGTGGGCCGGTCTGGAAGAAGTCCAGGGCCAAATTGTTGTCCCAGTCCAGCCCTGCACACTAGCCAGAGTGGGTATTGCTCCCCCGGATAGGTCCCTCTCACTGGCCTAACATACAGTGCGGAAAATAAGTATTTGAACCCCCTGCTATTTTGCAAGTTCTCCCACTTGGAAATCATGGAGGGGTCTGAAATTGTCATCGTAGGTGCATGTCCACTGTGAGAGACATAATCAAAAAAAAAAATCCAGAAATCACAATGTATGATTTTTTAACTATTTATTTGTATGATACAGCTGCAAAGAAGTATTTGAACACCTTAGAAAATCAATGTTAATATTTGGTACAGTCGCCTTTGTTTGCAATTACAGAGGTCAAACGTTTCTTGTAGTTTTTCACCAGGTTTGCACACACTGGAGGAGGGATTTTGGCCCACTCCTCCACACAGATCTTCTCTAGATCAGTCAGGTTTCTGGGCTGTCACTGAGAAACACGGAGTTTGAGCTCCCTCCAAAGATTCTCTATTGGGTTTAGGTCTGGAGACTGGCTAGGCCACGCCAGAACCTTGATATGCTTCTTACAGAGCCACTCCTTGGTTATCCTGGCTGTGTGCTTCGGGTCATTGTCATGTTGGAAGACCCAGCCTCGACCCATCTTCAAAGCTCTAACTGAGGGAAGGAGGTTGTTGCCCAAAATCTCGCAATACATGGCCCCGGTCATCCTCTCCTTAATACAGTGCAGTCGCCCTGTCCTATGTGCAGAAAAACACCCCCAAAGCATGATGCTACCACCCCCATGCTTCACAGTAGGGATGGTGTTCTTGGGATGGTACTCATCATTCTTCTTCCTCCAAACACGGTTAGTGGAATTATGACCAAAAAGTTCTATTTTGGTCTCATCTGACCACATGACTTTCTCCCATGTCTCCTCTGGATCATCCAAATGGTCATTGGCAAACTTAAGACGGGCCTTGACATGTGCTGGTTTAAGCAGGGGAACCTTCCGTGCCATGCATGATTTCAAACCATGACGTCTTAGTGTATTACCAACAGTAACCTTGGAAACGGTGGTCCCAGCTCTTTTCAGGTCATTGACCAGCTCCTCCCGTGTAGTCCTGGGCTGATTTCTCACCTTTCTTAGGATCATTGAGACCCCACGAGGTGAGATTTTGCATGGAGCCCCAGTCCGAGGGAGATTGACAGTCATGTTTAGCTTCTTCCATTTTCTAATGATTGCTCCAACAGTGGACCTTTTTTCACCAAGCTGCTTGGCAATTTCCCCGTAGCCCTTTCCAGCCTTGTGGAGGTGTACAATTTTGTCTCTAGTGTCTTTGGACAGCTCTTTGGTCTTGGCCATGTTAGTAGTTGGATTCTTACTGATTGTATGGGGTGGACAGGTGTCTTTATGCAGCTAATGACCTCAAACAGGTGCATCTAATTTAGGATAATAAATGGAGTGGAGGTGGACATTTTAAAGGCAGACTAACAGGTCTTTGAGGGTCAGAATTCTAGCTGATAGACAGGTGTTCAAATACTTCTTTGCAGCTGTATCATACAAATAAATAGTTAAAAATTCATAAATTGTGATTTCCGGAATTTTTTTTTTTGATTATGTCTCTCACAGTGGACATGCACCTACGATGACAATTTCAGACCCCTCCATGATTTCCAAGTGGGAGAACTTGCAAAATAGCAGGGTGTTCAAATACTTATTTTCTGCACTGTATGGTGACCAGATTTTTTAAATGAAATCCGGGGACATATTTTTTCTTTACTAGTAATGGCAGCAGTCAGCGACTCTCTGCCCCTCGCCGCCGCCTCACAGCCTCTTCGGGCCCCGGCTACTACTGGATGGGGAGCGGAGGAAGATCACTGCGCCACGGAAGGCAAGGAGATAGGCAGGAGGCTGTCCAGGATTTGAGCCAAGGCAGAAGAACATGTGAGTGAAGCTGAATGGGCATGCGCCCGAAACTGAAGAAATATTCCCTCCGATGCGACCAGCACATGATCATCAGAAAGGGGCACAGATAATGGGCAAAATACAACCCCCCTATTCTAGTAGGCACGGTGGAGCACAGGGGGGGGGGGGGTGTGCAATTCTAATTTTTTATTTTAATTCTGCACTGATTGTCTTTGAAATTGCCCCTGCCCCCTATTGAATCCAATCTGGGGACAAAACCAGGGACAGACTTGGTCCGGGGACAGAGTCCTCAATCAGGGGACTGTCCCCCGAAACTGGGGATGTCTGGTCACCCTAGCCTAGCATAGGGTTGCCACCTGTCCAGGATTCACCCGGACAGTTCGGGTTTGGAATCATGCGTCCGGGTTTTGGACTGTCTGATACCCGGACACATTATTCAGACTGGACTATGGCTTCCCAGCAAGGTTGCTGGCTGCAGTTGTCAGTTACACTCTTTCAAACTGCCCAAAGCCAACACTAACAATCCCCCTCCCCCCCCCCCCCCCAGGTTCCCAGAGGATCCCTTATATTAGAGTCCCCAGATTTCTCTCTTACATCAGAGTCGGCAGAGTCCCCCCTTACAGTGAAAGGGAACTTTGTGAGTTCAGATGTAAAAGGGGGAACTCTGTGGACTATGATGTAAAGAGGGACTTCATATGATTAGAAATGTTATTTAATAGAAAAATATATGTATAGTTTATTCTATATAAAAAAAATTGGCGTCCTTTTTTTCCCACAAATAGAGCTTTCTTTTGGTGGTATTTGATCACCTCTGCGGTTTTTATTTTTGTGCTATAAACAAAAATAAAGCGACAATTTTGAAAAAAAAAATGCAATATTTTTTTCTTTTTGCTATAATAAATATCCCCCAAAAAAAAGATATAAAAAAAAACATTTTTTTTCCTCAGTTTATACCGATACGTATTCTTCTACATATTTTTGGTAAAAAAAAATCGCAATAAGCGTTTTTTGATTGGTTTGCGCAAAATGTATAGCGTTTACAAAATAGGGGATAGTTTTATTGCATTTTTATTAATAATTTTCTTTTTTTACTACTAATGGCGGCAATCAGCGATTTTTTTGGTGACTGCGACATTATGGCGGACACATCGGACATTTTTGGGACCATTGTCATTTTCACAGCGAAAAGTGCTTATAAAAATGCACTGATTACTGTAAAAATGGCAATTGCAGTTTAGGAGTTAACCACTAGGGGGCGGTGAAGGGGTTAAGTGTGACCCCATATGTGTTTCTATCTGTAGGGGGGCGGGGTTGGACGTGTGACGTCACTGATCGTCGTTCCCTATATCAGGGAACAGACGATCACTGACATTGCCACAGAGAAGAATGGGGAAGGTTTGTTTACACTCACCTCTCCCCGTTCTTCAGCTCCGGTGACCGATCGCGGGACACCGGCGGTGATTGGGTCCCGCGGGCGCGGTCACGGAGGTTCGGACCCCTTAAAGAGACACGTACAGGTACGTGCCTGTGCCCAGCCGTGCTATTCTGCCGACGTATATCGGCGTGAAGGGGTCCTTAAGTGGTTAATCGCTCTTATCTGAGCCAAATAACAGCTCAGACCCCCCCCCCCCCCCCACACACCAAATTTAAAGCAGCGCCTGTTCAACAGGAGAAGGGCGCTACAAAGAAAAACGATTTTTAAAATAAATCAAAGAATCTAATTGGTTGCCATTACAACAGGAAAGTTTCCTGGAAACCTTACTAGGGTGATGATTCTGTTGGGCCAATGGGGATGGTCACAGCCAATGGGGGTGGTCAGAGCCAATGGGGATGGTCACAGCCAATGGGGATGGTCACAGCCAATGGGGGTGGTCACAGCCAATGGGGGTGGTCAGAGCCAATGGGGGTGGTCAGAGCCAATGGGGGTGGTCAGAGCCAATGGGGGTGGTCAGAGCCAATGGGGATGGTCACAGCCAATGGGGATGGTCACAGCCAATGGGGGTGGTCACAGCCAATGGGGATGGTCACAGCCAATGGGGATGGTCACAGCCAATGGGGGTGGTCACAGCCAATGGGGATGGTCACAGCCAATGGGGATGGTCACAGCCAATGGGGGTGGTCACAGCCAATGGGGGTGGTCAGAGCCAATGGGGGTGGTCAGAGCCAATGGGGGTGGTCACAGCCAATGGGGGTGGTCACAGCCAATGGGGGTGGTCAGAGCCAATGGGGGTGGTCAGAGCCAATGGGGGTGGTCAGAGCCAATGGGGGTGGTCAGAGCCAATGGGGGTGGTCAGAGCCAATGGGGATGGTCACAGCCAATGGGGATGGTCACAGCCAATGGGGGTGGTCACAGCCAATGGGGATGGTCACAGCCAATGGGGATGGTCACAGCCAATGGGGGTGGTCACAGCCAATGGGGATGGTCACAGCCAATGGGGATGGTCACAGCCAATGGGGGTGGTCACAGCCAATGGGGGTGGTCAGAGCCAATGGGGGTGGTCAGAGCCAATGGGGGTGGTCACAGCCAATGGGGGTGGTCACAGCCAATGGGGGTGGTCAGAGCCAATGGGGGTGGTCAGAGCCAATGGGGGTGGTCAGAGCCAATGGGGGTGGTCAGAGCCAATGGGGGTGGTCAGAGCCAATGGGGATGGTCACAGCCAATGGGGATGGTCACAGCCAATGGGGATGGTCACAGCCAATGGGAGTGGTCACAGCCAATGGGAGTGGTCACAGCCAATGGTTAGCAGTGGAGAATCAGTAGCAGGTTGGAGGTCTGCGTCTCCTTTATTCGGGATGGGGGGCTCTCCTTGAGGCTGATGTACTATAATGTCTGAGCGGAGTGTAAACTAGGCGGGCGCCGGTGGCAGAGCCATGATAACAGCCATTCGTCTTCTAGATGAGCCGCTTACTGAGCTGTGAAATAATCTGGAGTCTCCGTGACCTCCGGAGCGGTGTGCCAGCGGGGGCTACCATGAGAGCAACGCGGGGTCCGACTTCAGATCCCTCTACTTCTCTATACAAGAGGGAACCCCCAATCCAACATGTACCCAGTGCCTGATTACCATCAAAGGGACCACATTTTCTGGGGTGGTGGAGGGGACATTAGAGTGTAAGCTCCTCTGGTACAGAGACTGATGTGACTGTGGGGGGAGGGGACATTAGAGTGTAAGCTCCTCTGGTACAGAGACTGATGTGACTGTGGGGGGAGGGGACATTAGAGTGTAAGCTCCTCTGGTACAGAGACTGATGTGACTGTGGGGGGAGGGGACATTAGAGTGTAAGCTCCTCTGGTACAGAGACTGATGTGACTGTGGGGGGAGGGGACATTAGAGTGTAAGCTCCTCTGGTACAGAGACTGATGTGACTGTGGGGGGAGGGGACATTAGAGTGTAAGCTCCTCTGGTGCAGAGACTGATGTGACTGTGGGGGAAGGGACAGTAGAGTGTAAGCTCCTCTGGTACAGAGACTGATGTGACTGTGGGGGGAGGGGACATTAGAGTGTAAGCTCCTCTGGTACAGAGACTGATGTGACTGGGGGAGGGGACATTAGAGTGTAAGCTCCTCTGGTACAGAGACTGATGTGTCTGGGGGAGGGGACATTAGAGTGTAAGCTCCTCTGGTACAGAGACTGATGTGTCTGGGGGAGGGGACATTAGAGTGTAAGCTCCTCTGGTACAGAGACTGATGTGTCTGGGGGAGGGGACATTAGAGTGTAAGCTCCTCTGGTACAGAGACTGATGTGTCTGGGGGAGGGGACATTAGAGTGTAAGCTCCTCTGGTACAGAGACTGATGTGACTGGGGGAGGGGACATTAGAGTGTAAGCTCCTCTGGTACAGAGACTGATGTGTCTGGGGGAGGGGACATTAGAGTGTAAGCTCCTCTGGTACAGAGACTGATGTGTCTGGGGGAGGGGACATTAGAGTGTAAGCTCCTCTGGTACAGAGACTGATGTGTCTGGGGGAGGGGACATTAGAGTGTAAGCTCCTCTGGTACAGAGACTGATGTGATTGGCTAAGCACTCTCTGTACAGCACTGCGGTATATGTCAGAGCCATAGAACTGTATAAAACCATTATATCCCATGAGCACAGAGTCTGGCCCTCTGGGATCACCTTGTATTGTTGGGTTTTCAGTATGTAAAGTGGCACAGTGAGGGGTAAATGATGAAGTAGCGGGCACACCTCTGGCCCATCCTTTGGCAGTACAGTAACGATTGTCTGTGTTGGTGATATGATTGGATGAATAGATATCTATGACGGGAGTCTGATTATAGAACATGTTTCGCCCGCTCCTCTGTCACGTCAGGACCGGGGGCGGGGGTGTGATGGACGGACACTTCACTGATCCTGTCTGGTGTCCAGAAATCCTGGCCTGCGCCTTCCACTAACACCCTCCCTGCTGTTTCCTCTTCTAGTAATATCGGGTGATGGGCAGTTTGGGGGGTAATTGAGGGGCCGTCACCGTCACCGGCTCACTGTGTCTTCTGTCTTCTCATTTCAGGGGTGGCAATCAGCACCTACGCCAAATACTGCTACCGGAAACTCCAGAAAGCGGCCTTGCTGGGGGCCAAAAAGGTGCGTAACCCCCACAGTGTCCACACTCCATGTTTTCTGCCTTCCCCCCTCTTCTTCTACTCCCCCTCCACACCTCTTCCTCTATACCCCCCCATACTACCCCCCCCTCCACACCTCTTCCTCTATACCCCCCCATACTACCCCCCCCTCCACACCTCTTCCTCTATACCCCCCCCTCCACACCTCTTCCTCTATACCTCCCCCATACTACCCCCCCTCCACACCTCTTCCTCTATACCCCCCCATACTACCCCCCCCCCCCTCCACACCTCTTCCTCTAAACTCCCTCATACTATACCCCCCCCCTCCACACCTCTTCCTCTATACCCCCCCATACTACCCCCCCTCCACACCTCTTCCTCTATACCTCCCCCATACTACCCCCCCTCCACACCTCTTCCTCTATACCTCCCCCATACTACCCCCCCCCCCCTCCACACCTCTTCCTCTAAACTCCCTCATACTCCTCCCCCTCCACACCTCTTCCTCTATACCTCCCCCATACTACCCCCCCCCTCCACACCTCTTCCTCTATACCTCCCCCATACTACCCCCCCCCTCCACACCTCTTCCTCTAAACTCCCTCATACTACCCCCCCCTCCACACCTCTTCCTCTATACCCCCCCATACTACCCCCCCTCCACACCTCTTCCTCTATACCTCCCCCATACTACCCCCCCCCCCCCTCCACACCTCTTCCTCTATACCTCCCCCATACTACCCCCCCCTCCACACCTCTTCCTCTATACCCCCCCATACTCTTACTATACCCCCCCCCCCCCCCCCTCCACACCTCTTCCTCTATACCTCCCCCATACTACCCCCCCACCACACCTCTTTCCTCTATAACCTCCCCTCATACCCCCCCCCCCCTCCACACCTCTTCCTCTATACCCCCCCATACTACCCCCCCCCCCACCCTCCACACCTCTTCCTCCCCCCACCCCCCCTCCACACCTCTTCCTCTATACCCCCCATACTACCCCCCCTCCACACCTCTTCCTCTATACCCCCCCCATACTACCCCCCCCCTCCACACCTCTTCCTCTATACCTCCCCCATACTACCCCCCCCCCCCTCCACACCTCTTCCTCTAAACTCCCCATACTACCCCCCCTCCACACCTCTTCCTCTATACCCCCCCCATACTACCCCCCCTCCACACCTCTTCCTCTATACCTCCCCCATACTACCCCCCCCCCTCCACACCTCTTCCTCTAAACTCCCTCATACTACCCCCCCTCCACACCTCTTCCTCTATACCCCCCCATACTACCCCCCTCCACACCTCTTCCTCTATACCTCCCCCATACTACCCCCCTACACCCACCCCTCTACCCCCCCTCCACCACCTCTTCCTCTAAACTCCCCATACTACCCCCCCTCCCACCTCTTCCTCTATACCTCCCCCATACTACCCCCCCCCCTCCTCTTCCTCTATACCTCCCCCATACTATACCCCCCCCCTTACCTCCCTCCACCCCCCTCTTCCTCTACCCCCCCATACTACCCCCCCTCCACACCCTTCCTCTATACCTCCCCCATACTACCCCCCCCCCCACACCCCTACTACCCCCCCCTCCACCTATACCCCCCCTCCACACCTCTTCCTCCCCCCCATACCTCTTCCTCTCTATACCCCCCTCCCCCATACTACCCCCCCTACCCACCTCCCCCTCCACACCTCTTCCTCTAAACTCCCTCATACTACCCCCCCTCCCACCTCTTCCTCTATACCCCCCATAATACCCCCTCCCCCCTCTTCCTCTATACTCCCTCATACTACCCCCCTCCACACCTACTATACCCCCCCATACCCCCCTCCACACCTCTTCCTCTAAACTCCCCATACTACCCCCCCTCCACACCTCTTCCTCTATACCCCCCCTCTACCCCCCCCCCAAACTCCCTATACCCCCCCCCATACTACCCCCCCTCCCCCACCTCCACACCTCTTCCTCTATACCCCCATACTACCCCCCCCTCCACACCTCTTCCTCTAAACTCCCTCATACTACCCCCCCTCCACACCTCTTCCTCTATATCCCCCCCATACTACCCCCCCCCCTCCTTCCTCTATACTCCCTCATACTACCCCCCCCCTCCACACCTCTTCCTCTATACCCCCCCATACTACCCCCCCCTCCACACCTCTTCCTCTATACCACCCCATACTACCCCCCCCTCCACACCTCTTCCTCTATACCCCCCCATACTCCCCCCTCCACACCCCCTCTTCCTCTATACCCCCCCCCTACCCCCCCCCCCCCCTACCCCACAACTCTTCCTCTATACCCCCCATACTACCCCCCCTCCACACCTCTTCCTCTATACCCCCCATACTACACCCCCCCCTCCACACCTCTTCCTCTAAACTCCCCCCCCCCCCTTCACACCTCTTCCTCTATACCCCCCCCTACTACCCCCCCCCCCCCTACCCCCCCCCCTCCACACCTCTCTCTACCCCCCCCCATACTACCCCCCCCTCCACACCTCTTCCTCTATACCCCCCATACTACCCCCCCCCCAACTCTTCCTCTATACCTCCCCATACTACCCCCCCTCCACACCTCTTCCTCTATACCCCCCCATACTACCCCCCCTCCACACCTCTTCCTCTATACCCCCCCCCCATACTACCACCCCCCTCCACACCTCTTCCTCTATACCCCCCCCATACTACCACCCCCCTCCACACCTCTTCCTCTATACCCCCCCCCCCCCATACTACCACCCCCTCCACACCTCTTCCTCTATACCCCCCCCCCCATACTACCACCCCCCTCCACACCTTTTCCTCTATACCCCCCCCATACTACCACCCCCCTTCACACCTCTTCCTCTATACCCCCCCATACTACCACCCCCCTCCACACCACTTCCTCTATACTCCCCCGTACTACCAGGGGTGATAAATACCACCAAAAGAAAGCTCTATTTGTGGGAGAAAAAGGACGCCAATTTTGTTTGGGAGCCACGTTGCACGACCGCGCAATTGTCAGTTAAAGCGACGCAGTGCCGAATCGCAATAAGTGCTCTGGTCAGGAGGGGGTGGGGTGGGGTAAAATCTTCCGGGGCTGAAGCTGTTATAAAAGATTGCAAATGACTTGAGCACATGAATGTTGATATGATTGTAGCGATTGGGAAGGTGACGCGTCCCTTTGATGCGTTGTCGGAGGATCTGGCGCGCGGTTGGAGGCACGTTACATTGTAGGTTCTCTCGTACGGCGTTGCCGGTGAGCGGGGTGTGGGGCCTTCTTGCTGCAGTGAGCGTGCATATCATTGCAGCGAGGTCTGCGGAAAGAAGCGGCGATGTTAATAAAGGATTCTGGGGAGCGGACTG
Source organism: Rana kukunoris (assembly GCA_029574335.1). NCBI lineage: Eukaryota > Metazoa > Chordata > Amphibia > Anura > Ranidae > Rana > Rana kukunoris. Next base: position 478,434,714 of record CM056053.1, read on the forward strand.
CAGTGACGGCCTGTTACCATGGCAACCCCCCGCCGCTGCTCCCTTCCCTCCACACGAACGCACTTCCACAGATTCGCACAGCATTTTAATTAGGCCCTCCGCTCGTCGGCATTAACACGTGGAACGTTTTTTCCTTTTAATGTGTCTGTGTGCCGGAGGAAGAAGACTACAATGGATTAGGACAGACTTAATCTCTGATCCCGGGGGATTTAGCATCTGTAGCCCCCCCCCCCGCCGGTCCGCAGGGACCACTGGCAATCCTGTAAAGGGATAATACAGGTTTGAATGTCACCACCGCCGTGTATAAAGAAACTTCGCCGGCAGTAACATGATCATTCTAATGCCATTATTGTAGATCTCGCTTTTTTTTCTGGGGGGGGGGGGGGGGGGGCAGTAATGAGATTTTCCTTGTGCCGCTTCATGTGGCATCCATCATATCTGGTCAGATATCTCCGTCCAACCTCTCTGGAAGATAATTCACCAATTCCAGCTAAATTTGAATATTTTTTTTGACTACTTTCTTTATATAGTATGTACTACAAAATGAACAGGGTGCAGAGGCGGCTCTTTAACCACTTAAGCCCCGGACCAATACGCTGCTAAATGCCCAAAGGCCTTTTTACGATTCGCCGCTGCGTCGCTTTAACTGACAACTGCGCGGTCGCACGACGCGGCTCCCAACAAAATCGGCGTCCTTTTTTTCCCCACAAATAGAGCTTTCTTTTGGTGGTATTTGATCACCTCTGCGGTTTTTATTTGTTGCGCTATAAACAAAAATAGAGCGACAATTTTGAAAAAAAAAAAAACAATATTTTTTTACTTTTTGCTCTAATAAATATCCCCCCAAAAATATAAAAAAATATTGTTTTTCCCTCGGTTTAGGCCGATACGTATTCTTCTACATATTTTTGGTAAAAAAAAAAATCGCAATAAGCGTTTATCGATTGGTTTGCGCAAAATTTATAGCGTTTACAAAATAGGGGATAGTTTTATGGCATTTTTGATATTTATTTATTTTTTACCACTAATGGCGCCGATCAGCGATTTTCTTTATCGTGACTGCGACATTACGGCGGACACTTTGGACAATTTTGACACATTTTTGGGACCATTGTCATTTCCACAGCAAAAAATGCATTTAAATTGCATTGTTTATTGTGAAAATGACAGTTGCAGTTTGGGAGTTAACCACAAGGGGGCGCTGTAGGATTTGTGTGTGTTTACAACTGTAGGGGGGTGTGGCTGTAGGTCTGACGTCATCGATCTAGTCTCCCTATAAAAGGGATCACTCGATCGATGCAGCCGCCACAGTGAAGCACGGGGAAGCCGTGTTTACATACGGCTCTCCCCGTTCTTCAGCTCCGGGGAGCGATCGCGAGCGGGCAGCTAGAAACGAATAGCCGCGCCCTCGTCCCGGATCGCTCCCCGCGGGTTTCCGACCGCCGCATGTAGCGGGGGGGGGGGGGTGGGTCCCGATCGGACCCTCGACCCACGCAAAGGCAGCCACGTATATATATGCCCATCTGCCTTAACGTGCCCTTCTGTGGACGTATATCTACATGCGGCGGTCGGGAAGTGGTTAATTAGGCCAGTGTTTTTCAACTCCAGTCCTCAAGGCACACCAACAGGTCAGGTTTTCAGGCTTTCCATTATTTTGCACAGGTGATTTGATCAGTTACACTGCCTTAGTAATCACCACAGCCGTTTCATCTGAGGGAAATCCTGAAAACTTGACCTGTTGGTGTACCTTGAGGACTGGAGTTGAAAAACACTGAATTAGGCGGTCGCCTAAGGCCTTGCACTCACAGGGGCCTTGCGCCCACTTAACTTACCCAATGCGTTACCCTCAGTTTTGAGGGACAGGGGACCTTATCGCTGATGTGCTCAGGTAGCGTTAAGAGACCTCACTCAGGAGCGGGGGCCGCCAGCGTCCCTAACAACCAGTGAATATCGGTGACACCACCCCTTGTGACGTCAATGGCCCAGCATGCTCTCAGTCAATGACATCACAAGGGGGTGGGTTCAACAGGTGACATCACAGGTGGTCCCCGCCCCTTAGTTATGAAAGAACAGGTTCTGGGAGTCCCCTTTGTTAAAGGTGGCTTCCAGATTCCGATAAGCCCCCTGCCCACAGACCCCCACAACCACCGGCCAGGGTTGTGGGGAAGAGGCTCTTGTTCTTGAATTATTTTTTGCATCATGGGTGTGAGTGGGGGCCCCATGTCAAGTTTTACCTAAGGCCTCACAAATCCTCTGACAGGATGCATGTTATGTGATCCGAGAGCAGGAAATGCTGCCCTCTAGAGGCCGCTTCTCTCCATACAGCAGCCTTTCCCAACCCTCCTAGTAACTCAGAGGAACCAATATATTTCAGTTCTCAGGGAATCCCCGTCATAAATAAAATAATAAGTGATCACTGTAACACCAGTTATATGATGACGCTGTACTGCACTGCTGACAAAAATAAAAAACAATGTGAAAAAATAAAATTGTGATTTTTTTTTTTTATGTTTTAACCACTTGCTTACCGGGGCACTTACACCCTCTTCCTGCCCAGGCCAATTTTCAGCTTTCAGCACTCTCACTTTAAATGACAATTGCGCGGTCATACAGAACTGTATCCAAATTATTTTTTTCCCCACAAATAGAGCTTTCTTTTGGTGGTATTTAATCACCTCTGCGGTTTTTATTTTTGCTAAGAAAACGAAAAAAGATTGAACATTTTGAAAAAAATATAATTTAATTTTTTTTCATAGTTTGTTATACAATTTTTAAAATAGGTAGTTTTTCTCCTTCATTGATGTGCGCTGATGAGGCTGCACTGATGGACACTGATAAGCTGCACTCATTGGGCACTGATAGGTGGCACTCATAGGTGGCACTCATAGGCACTGATAAACTGCACTGATGGTTGGCACTGAAAAGTGGCACTGATAAGCTGCACTGATATGTGGCACTGATGGGCACTAGTAAGTGACACTGATAGGCAGCACTGATCGGTTGCACTGATAAAGGCACTGGTGGGTACTGATAGGTGGCACTGATAAACTGCACTGATGGGCACTGATAGGTGGCACTGATGAGCACTGATAAGCTGCACTGATGGGCACTGGCAGGTGGCACTGATAGGTGGCACTGATGGGCACTGATAGGTGGCACTGATGATCACTGAAGGGCACTAGTAGGTGACACTGATAGGCAGCACTGATCGGTTGCACTGATAAAGGCACTGATGGGCATTGATTGACAGCACTGGTGGGCATTGATAGGTGGCACTGGTGAGTACTGATAGGTGGCACTGATAAGCTGCACTGATGGGCACTGATAGGTGGTACTGGTGGGCACAGGTGAGGCAGCCGTGGCTCTCTGTGTGAGGGACCGATGTCCCTCTGACAGATGCCGTTGATCGGCTTTTTCCCCCCTCGCGCTGTCAAAACTAATTACCGATCTTCTGTTTACATCACGTGATCAGCTGTCATTGGCTGACAGCTGATCACATGGTAAGGGGCCCGGGATCGGTCTCTTACTCCGATCTGTGAGCATCCGAGTCTCAAGGCCGCGTACACACGAGGGGATATGTCCGCTGAAAACGGTCCGATGGACCGTTTCAGCAGACATCTCCGCTCGTGTGTATGGGCAAGCGGACAGATTTCTCCACCCGACAGATTTCAAAGCAAGCTTTGAAATCTATCCGGTGGGAATCTGTCCGCCCGACATGTCTGCTGGTTAGTACACTTACCAGCAGACATGTCGGCTCCCACCACCGCCGCGCCGCTGCCGAATGGATTCGGCGCATGCGCGGAAGTGTTTTACTTCCTGGTGCGGTGACGTGGCGGCGTCAACGTCACCGCCGCGTCACCACTACGTCACCGCGCCGTCCGGCGGCGGGGAATTTGATCCGATGGTGTGTACACGCCATCGGATCAAACTCCCGATCGGACATATCCGATGGAAATGGTCCGCGGACCGTTTTCATCGGATATATCCGATCGTGTGTACGCGGCCTCATAGACTTGGCGATCACAGGGCGTGGAGGCAGCTCATGCACGGGAGGATGTCATAAGACGCCTCCCTGCAATTTGTTTAGTTCCGAATTCGTTTAACGGATTTTTACAAATTCGGATATATCCGAATTAACGAAAAAAAAAACCTTTTAACACATTTTTCTAAATGTTCCTAAATTAGAATATTCTAAACTTCCGAATTTACTACTTCCGCTGTAGCTTACGGCGGCGTAGTGTACATGGGCCGGCGTACGCGGGTGTAATTCAAATTTACTAGTGGGGGGCGTGGTTTAGTATAATTATGAATGACCCGACGCAAACAACGCTTTTTTTTACACTGCGCATGCGCTGGCCGTGGACGTACCCTAGAGCGCATGCGTGAAAACACGTCGGAAATAGTCAATGAAAACGACGTGTACGTAATATACGCAATTCCCTATTCGCGAACGAGTTACGCAAATGACATAAACGACGTCCAATACAACACGGTCCCGACGTCCATACTTAACATTGGCTGCGCCTCACTATAGCAGCTTTATCTTTACGCCGTACAGACGCTTAGGCAAACGACGTAAACACACTGCGCCGGGCGTACGTAAGTTCGTGGATCGCCGTATCTACCTCATTTGTATATTTAACGTGGACGCGCCCCTATAGCTAAGATACGACGGTGTAAGAAACTTACGCAAGTTGTATCTTAGCGCAAGTCCAGCGTATCTTATTTTCTGGATAGAAAACAATGACACGCCGGCGGGAAATTCCAATTACGCCCTCATGTTTTGTAGATGCTATAACTTTCACTAAAACCGATCAATATACACTTATTGGATTTTTTTTTTACCAAAGACATGTAGCAAAATACAGATTGGCCAAAATATATGAAGAAATTTGATTTTTTTTTTTAAATATTTTTCACCACTTAAGACCCGGACCAATATGCAGGTAAAGGACCTTGCCCCTTTTTGCGATTCGGCACTGCGTCCTTTTAACTGACAATTGCGCGGTTGTGCGACGTGGCTCCCAAACAAAATTGATGTCCCTTTTCCCTCCACAAATAGAGCTTTCTTTTGGTGGTATTTGATCACCTCTGCGGTTTTTATTTTTTGCGCTATAAACAAAAATAGAGCGACAATTTAAAAAGAATGCGATATTTTTTACTTTTTGCTATAATAAATATCCCCCAAAAACATATATATATATATAAAAAAAAACATGTTTTTTCCTCAGTGTAGGCCGATACGTATTCTTCTACATATTTTTGGTAAAAAAAAAATCGCAATAAGCGTTTATCGATTGGTTTGCGCAAAAGTTATAGCGTTTACAAAATAGGAGATAGTTATTTTGGCATTTTTAATAATATCGTTTTTTTTTTACTAGTAATGGCGGCGATCAGCAATTTTTATCGTAAATGCAAAACATTATGGCGGACACATAGGACACTTTTGACGCTATTTTGGGACCATTGTAATTTTTACAGCGAAAAGTGCTATAAAAATGCACTGATTACTGTGTAAATGACACTGGCAGTGAAGGGTTTAACCTGTAGAGGGCGCTGAAGGGGTTAAGTGTTTCCTAAGGAGTGATTAGTACTGTGTTGGGGCGTGGCTTTGCGTGTGATGTCACTGATCGCCGTTCCCTATGACAGGGAACAGACGATCAGTGGCAGTCACACTAGGAAGAATGGGGAAGGTGTGTTTACACTTACCTCCCCCCGTTCTTCAACTCTGTGCCCCGATCGTGGGACACCGGCGGTGATCGGGTCCCGCGGGCGTGGTCACGGAGCCAGCGGCGCGCTCGTGATCCATGGCTGGGCTCTTTAAAGCGACGTACAGGTACGTGATTGTGCCCAGCCGTGCCCTTCTGCCGACGTATATCGGCGTGAAGGGGTCCTTAAGCAGTTAAATATCTTTTATAGCAAAAACAAAAAAAAAATTCTTTATTTTTTTCCTAAATTTTTTGTCTTTTTTTCATTTACCGTATATCGCAAAACATAAAAATCCCAGTGGTGATCTAGTACAATAAATGATACCATTTTTTTTTTGGGGTACAGCGTTGCACTTAAACTAGCACAGTGCTGAATAGCAAAAAAAAAAATGGCCTGGTCTCGAAAGGGGTAAAATCTTCCGGAGCTGAAGTGGTTAAAAAATGTCTTGGTTCCCGTGTGACTTCTTGCCTCTTCCTTGTGTTCCAGGGACTGAAGAAACCGAACCTTGAGGAGATCAAGCACGCCCGCAACGCCGTCTTCAGCCCCTCCATGTTCGCCAGCTCCTTACAGGAGATTATGAGTATGCAGAAGGAGAGGTACCCGGAGCGGCAGCTGCCCTGGGTGCAGACCCGGCTGTCCGAGGAGGTGCTGGCACTGAACGGAGATCAGACCGAGGGCATCTTCAGGTACGGCCCCAGCATTGACTTTATATACAGTGGAACCTCGGATTACGAGCATAATCCGTTCCTTGTAATCCAAAGCACTCGCATATCAAAGCGAGTTTCCCCATTGAAGTCAATGGGAATGATAATACTTTTTTCCGCATTGAGTTCAGTGTCATGCAATACCGCATGTGGCCAGAGGTGGGGGGCGCCGGAGAGCCTTCATAAAAGGCCCGAGGACACCTCGTCTGACCTCGGAAAGACTTCCGAGATTTGCAGAGGTCTGTCCTCGGGCCTTTCCGTGCATTTCCGAACGGCACCAATCACAGATGTTCGGCTCCGGCGCCCCCCATCCCAGGCCAAACGCGATACTGCACACCGCTTTTGCCTGAATCCTGCTTGTTTTGCGAGAGGACGCTCACAAACCGAGTTACGATTTTTAAAACTACAGCGCTCATATTGCAAAACGCTCGTAAACCGCGTCACTCGCAATCCGAGGTTCCACTGTACTGTAGAGGGAAACTTGGATATAAGTGGTCAGAACTGTGGCCTTGCGGCACCAGGAGGCTTGGTCGTTAGTTCCCACCCATAGAGTTTGCATGCTCTTTCCATTCTTGGTCTCCTCTAGATTCACAAGTCTCTATCCTTGGGGGGGGGGGGGGGGGTTAATCACCTTCTATTTAACCACTTCCAGCCCAAGGACGTCATATGACGTCCTGGACTTTCAGTGGGGATATCTGAAAGATGCCTGCAGCCACAGGCATCATTCAGATATCCATCTCTTCAGGCGGCGAATCCCTGCACCATAAGAGTGATCATAGAGTCAGTTCCGCCACTTGATCGTTCTTATAGGCGATGGGAGGGGACGCCCTCCCGCCGCCATCCGGTGCTTCTCCGAGCTCTCCTTTGCCATCGGAGACTCGGAGAAACGATCCACCGCCGTCCGATGGAAACCATAGAGTAGACTGGTGACCAGATGGTCACCAGTCATCTCTATGATTGTCGGAGGCCCGGGCGCGATTTTATGACATCACGCCCGGGTCCTGGAACGTAAACACAGCCGCAATCGCGGCTAAAAGCATTAGATCGGTGAATTTTTTTTCACGATCTAATGCTTTCCAGCCTGGAGGAGAGATGTTGGGTCCTATTGACCCCCCCGCCTCTCTCCATAAAGAGTACCTGTCACGAACTATTCCTATTACAAGGGATGTTTACATTCCTTGTAATAGGAATAAAAGTGATCAAAAAAAAAAAAATGTAAAAAAAAAGTGTAAAAATAAAAGAAATATAGTAAAATAAAAAATAAAATAATAAAAACATTTTTTTTAAACGCCCCTATCCCCAGTAGCTTGCTCTCAGAAGCGAACACACACGTAAGTCCCGCCCACATATGTAAACGCCGTTCAAACCACACATATGAGGTATCGCCGCGTGCATTAGAGCACCAGCAACAATTCTAGCACTAGACCTCCTCTGTTACTCTAAATTTGACGGCTTGTATTTAAATTAAGCGCGCCCCCACGCCGATCGAACTGCGCATGCGCCGGCCGTAAAAATAGCCCAGTGCGCATACTCCAACTCACTTCAGAAAACGTCAATGAAGCCGACGTGAGTGTCATTTACGCAATGCTCTATTCTCGAACGACTTAGGAAAACGACGTAAACGATGGAAAAAGACGACGCTGTCCCGAGGCCATACTTAACATGGCATACGACGGAACTTCGTAAACTTACCCCTCATATAGCAGGGGTAAGTTTACGCTTACGGAGACGACGAGGCGGCACAAAAACGTTCGGGAATCGGCGTATCATGCTCATTTGCATAGACAAATGAGAAATCAACGTAAAAGGCCACCTAGCGGCCGGCATAACATTACATTTAAGATCCGACGGTGTAAGATTATTACGCCAGTCGTTTCTTAGTGTAATTCCGGCGTATCATGTTTTCTGGATAGAAAACAATTAGGTTTGTCCAGATACCAATACTAGTATCAGTATCGGGACCGATACCGAGTATTTGCGGGAGTACTTGTACTCGCGCAAATGCTCCCGATACCTAAATAGAATACTTTTTTTGTATTTATCAACATGTTCTGTGAAAATTCTTTGAGTTTTTTACTACTGCATGACAAGAAAATAAAACATTTTTATTCATTTTTACTCATTTTTATTCTTTTATAATGTCTTGAGTTAGAGTTCTTCATAATTCTAAAGAAAATATCCTTAGTCTGTATTGTGGTTTGAAAACTGTCACATGACATTTAAAAAAAGTATCGGTATTCGGTATCGGCGAGTACATGAAAAAAAGTATCGGTACTTGTACTCGGCCCTAAAAAAGTGGTATCGGGACAACCCTAAAAACAATAATACGCCGGCGGGAAATTCGAATTAGGCCGGTGTATCTGTAGATACACCGGCGTAATTCTTTTGAGAATCTGGCCCATAGCGTCTACAAAATAGGGGATAGTTTTATGGCATTTTTATTATACATTTTTTTTTACTAGTAATGGTGACGATCAGCAATTTTTATCGTGACTGCGACATTATGGCGGACAAATCAGACATTTTTGGTGCTCTTTTGGGTCCCTTCACACTTATTCAGCGATCAGTGCTATAAAAATGCACTGATTACTGTGTAAACGTGACTGCCAGTGAATGGGGTTAACCTGTAGGGGGCGCTGAAGGGGTTAAGAGTGTCCTAGGGAGTGCTTCTAACTGTAGGGGGGGTGGGCTGTGTGTGACACGACACGGATCACTGCTCCTGATCACAGGAGCTGTGATCAGTGTCCTGTCACTAGGCAGATCGGGGAAATGCTTGTTTACATCAGCATTTCCCCGTTCTTTCTCTCCGTGTGACGATCACGGGACTCCCGGCAGACATTGAGTCCGCATGACCCGCGGTCAGACTCACGGGCACATGCCCACAATCCTGGGCCTTAAAGGCAACATATATATACGTCAATCTGCCCAGCCGTGCCATTCTGCAAAAGTATATATAGTCGTACAGCGGTCGGCAAGGGGTTACGCTGTCCCGGGCTGCTAGGCTGGAAGCCTGAGGCCTATCCCGGGAGGGGGGGGGGGGGCATCTGGCTGCTAGGCTGTCTGAGGGCCTATCCAGAAGCAGGAGAAGTAGCGCAGAGGTTTGGATTGCAGTATTAGAGTCCAACTGAGAGTAAAGGTTCATCCGGATGGGTAACCAGTTGTGGTTGGAGGTAGAGGGGAAGCTGTCGCCAGGGACTCGCCACTAAGGGACCATCCACCCTGTTACCAGGGACCACTGTGAGTAAGTTTGAGGCAGTACTAGAGCAGTCTTCTCACCAGCCGGGGAAGATGAAGAAGTGGGAAAACTTCAGCAAGTGCCAAGCCAGGGACCAAGCAAGCCAGCGGGGTGATACTTGAGGAGTATCTTTGAGTGCCAAGCCATGGATTCAGCTGGTTAGCAGGGGGTGACGCTTGAAGAGTATCTGTGAGTGCCAAGCCAGGGATCCAGTGCGACAGCAGAGGGGATTCTTGAGAAGCATCAGTCTGTGCCTGCCAAGCGGGTCAGCAAGGGTGACGCTTGAAGAGTATCTGTGAGTGCCAAGCCAGGTACCTAGCAGGTCAGTAGGGGGTGACACTTGAAGAGCATCTGTGAATGCCAAGCCAGGGACTCAGTGGGTCACTAGGGGGTGACGCTCGAAGAGCATCTGTGAGTTCCAAGCCAGGGACTCAGTGGGTCACTAGGGGGTGACGCTTGAAGAGCATCTGTGAGTGCCAAGCCAGGGACTCAGTGGGTTACTAGGGGTTGACGCTTGAAGAGTATCTGTGAATGCCAAGCCAGGGACTCAGTGGGTTACTAGGGGTTGACGCTTGAAGAGTATCTGTGAATGCCAAGCCAGGGCCTCAGTGGGTTACTAGGGGTTGACGCTTGAAGAGTATCTGTGAATGCCAAGCCAGGGCCTCAGTGGGTTACTAGGGGTTGACGCTTGAAGAGTATCTGTGAATGCCAAGCCAGGAATCTAGTGGGTCAGCAGGGGTGACGCTTGAGGAGCATCAGTGAGTGCCAAGTCAGGGACCCAGCGGGTCAGCAGGGGTGACGCTTGAAGAGTATCTGTGAGTGCCAAGCCAGGGACTCAGTGGGTCACTAGGGGGTGACGATTGAAGAGTATCTGTGAATGCCAAGCCAGAAACCTAGTGGGTCAGCAGGGGTGACGCTTGAGGAGCATACAAGCTTGTATACAAGCTGTACACTCACTACTTTACATTGTAGCAAAGTGTCATTTCCTCAGTGTTGTCACATGAAAAGATAGAAGAAAATATTTACAAAAATGTGAGGGGTGTACTTACTTTTGTGAGATATTGTATGTGTATCGGTAATGTAATGAGTGAATCCGCTGAGTCAGCGCCGTGACACAAGGATGTGTTTGTCCTCGCAGGGTCCCCGGAGACATCGATGAAGTGAATGCGCTGAAGCTGCAAGTCGATCAGTGGAAGATCCCCACCGGCCTGGAAGACCCCCACGTTCCAGGTAGGAGTGAGGGGCAATCACATCGGGGATGGGGGTAGTTGCAATTCAACGATACGGTCGAAAGTATGTGCACCCCTTTCCATAACACCTACACTACACTGCACTACACTACGTATGTGCACCACTTACCATCACACCTACACTTCAATACGTATGTGCACCCTTTACCATCACACCTACACTACACTACAATACAATACGTATGTGCACCCCTTACCATCACACCTACACTACACTACAATACGTATGTGGACCCCTTACTATCACACCTACACTACACTACAATACGTATGTGGACCCCTTACTATCACACCTACAGTACACTACAATACGTATGTGGACCCCTTACTATCACACCTACAGTACACTACAATACGTATGTGGACCCCTTACTATCACACCTACAGTACACTACAATACGTATGTGGATCCCTTACCATCACACCTACACTACACTACAATACAATACGTATGTGCACCCTTTACCATCACACCTACACTACACTACAATACGTATGTGCACCCCTTACCATCACACCTACACTACACTACAATACAATACGTATGTGCACCCCTTACCATCACACCTACACTACACTACAATACGTATGTGGACCCCTTACTATCACACCTACAGTACACTACAATACGTATGTGGACCCCTTACTATCACACCTACAGTACACTACAATACGTATGTGGATCCCTTACCATCACACCTACACTACACTACAATACAATACGTATGTGCACCCTTTACCATCACACCTACACTACACTACAATACGTATGTGCACCCCTTACCATCACACCTACACTACACTACAATACAATACGTATGTGCACCCCTTACCATCACACCTACACTACACTACAATACGTATGTGGACCCCTTACTATCACACCTACACTACACTACAATACGTATGTGGACCCCTTACTATCACACCTACAGTACACTACAATACGTATGTGGACCCCTTACTATCACACCTACAGTACACTACAATACGTATGTGGATCCCTTACCATTACACCTAGACTACACTGCAATATGTATGTGCACCCCTTACCATCACACCTACACTACACTACAATACGTATGTGCACCCCTTACCATCACACCTACACTACACTACAATACGTATGTGCACCCCTTACCATCACACCTACACTACACTACAATACGTATGTGCACCCCTTACCATCACACCTACACTACACTACAATACGTATGTGCACCCCTTACCATCACACCTACACTACACTACAATACGTATGTGTACCCCTTACCATCACACCTACACTACACTACAATACGTATGTGTACCCCTTACCATCACACCTACACTACAGTGATGGGACACTATTCCTCCCACTGACTCCAATGATGGGACACCAGGGGTCAAGTCCTGGGGGGAAAAGTGTGGGAACTCCCACCCAAGATCCATTCCCCCACCAATTTTTTTTTTTTTTTCGATCCACTGTACCTTAGTAATCCTTTGTTATTGGCCGCTTCCTGTATCGTATCCTGTATAGATTCATCGGGCAGTGTGCGGGTATTCCCTCACTTCCTCGATGCCGCAATGTCTCCTGGGAGCTTTTGTCATTTTTCCCAGGAGACATTGCGGAGGTCTGCTGCGAGTTATCGCGGGATTTAGAAGGAAGCAAGTTCTTTCTAAATCCCGCGATTACTCGCAGCAGACCTCCACAATGCCTCCTGGGAACATTGAGAAAAGCTCCCAGGATTTATTGCGGCATCGAGGAAGTGACGGAATACCTGCACACTACCCGATGAATCCATATACAGGAAGCGGCCAATAACAAAGGATTACTGAGGTTCGCCTGCCCTTGACAGTGACTTGAGCTGGGCATCGCCGCTTAGTGAAGGATTGGCTCAGTTGGCTCAGCTGCTCTAGTCCTGCGAAGGGAAATGCGTTCCTGCTGTGAAAAAAGTGCAGAAACTCCATTCCCATGCGTTCCCGCATGACTTGAGCCCTGTGGGACACTATTCCTCCCACTGACACCAATGATGGGACACTATTCCTCCCACTGACACCAATGATGGGACACTATTCCCCCCACTGACACCGATTTCCGGCCCCCCTGAAGCCTGAAGGACAGTAAAATGGCCCTTTGTTTAGAAAGTTTGGAGACCCCTGATCTATAGTATCAATTTAATGCAGCACTCTTAAGACTCCTGAGGAAGCTCTTCATTGCAAAACATGTAGAGCCAAAGTGGCTGCATTGTTGTATGAAACACATGTTTATGCAATACTTTTTATTACTTTGGGGTCCAAAGTCGCTTGACAAGTCGCACAAGTGTGAATGGGGCTGAACAAGTTGAAGTTAGAAGCTGATTGGCTCCCATGCACAGCTGCTCCAGATTCCGTGTGCTTCAGTTTTAGTCAATCTTCCCCATTGAGTCGCAGCGATATGATTTGCAGATTGGCAAAAGGGCGCACCCCATAAAGTGTCCTCTGTGTGTATGCCACATTCCCCCAGACCCCCCCCCCCAATTTTTTTTTTTTTTTACATCCAGCTAAGGCAGCCCTCCAAAATCCACTCGCCTGCTCGTATTTTGCGAGTGGATTTTGAGGGTGGGCGAGTGTGGGCTGCCTGGGAGGGGGGGGGGGGGCAAGCACCGGCGTCGGCCCGAGTTGTATGGGAGCTTTTGTCCCAGTGATCGCCGCCGCAGCCTGGCTGTTTAGAGCACTGGGGAGTGGTGAACATAATAGCTGTGTGTTTCCCCGCCGTGCGGCGTCATATACAGCCCCTCCCCCTTGTCCATGCACTTGATAGACGGATCATCGTCCAATCCTGGGACGGTGATCGGTCTATCAAACTTCCCCCCAGACAAGGGGGAGGGGCTGTATATGACGCCGCACGGCGGGGAAACACACAGCTATTGTAACGAAAGCTGTTCTGTTCCCCAGCGCTGTAATTAGCCAGGCGGCAGCTGTGGCGGCTCTCCCCTCTCGTGCCCTACGATCACGGCGACACAGGCTAAAACAACTGGGGGACACTGGCTGAAGAAACTGGGGACACTGAAACTGGGGACACTGGCTAAAAAAACTGGGGACACTGAAACTGAGGACACTGGCTAAAACAACTGGGGACACTGAAGCTGAGGACACTGGCTGAAGAAACTGGGGACACTGAAACTGGGGACACTGGCTAAAAAATACTGGGGACACTGAAACTGGGGACACTGGCTAAAACAACTGGGGACACTGGCTAAAACAACTGGGGACACTGAAACTGGGGACACTGGCTAAAACAACTGGGGACACTGAAACTGGAGACACTGGCTGAAGAAACTGGGGACACTGAAACTGAGGACACTGGCTGAAAAAACTGGGGACACTGAAACTGAGGACACTGGCTGAAGAAACTGGGGACACTGAAACTGGGGACACTGAAACTGGGGACACTGGCTAAAAAAACTGGGGACACTGAAACTGGGGACACTGAAACTGGGGACACTGGCTGAAGAAACTGGGGACACTGAAACTGGGGACACTGGCTAAAACAACTGGGGACACTGAAGCTGAGGACACTGGCTGAAGAAACTGGGGACACTGAAACTGGGGACACTGGCTAAAAAATACTGGGGACACTGAAACTGGGGACACTGGCTAAAACAACTGGGGACACTGGCTAAAACAACTGGGGACACTGAAACTGGGGACACTGGCTAAAACAACTGGGGACACTGAAACTGGAGACACTGGCTGAAGAAACTGGGGACACTGAAACTGAGGACACTGGCTGAAAAAACTGGGGACACTGAAACTGAGGACACTGGCTGAAGAAACTGGGGACACTGAAACTGGGGACACTGAAACTGGGGACACTGGCTAAAAAAACTGGGGACACTGAAACTGGGGACACTGAAACTGGGGACACTGGCTAAAAAAACTGGGGACACTGAAACTGGGGACACTGGCTAAAGAAACTGGGGACACTGAAACTGGGGACACTGGCTAAAACAACTGGGGACACTGAAACTGGGGACACTGGCAAAAACAACTGGGGACACTGAATGAAGAAACTGGGGACACTAAAACTGAGGACACTGGCTGAAGAAACTGGGGACACTGAAACTGGGGACACTGGCTAATACAACTGGGGACACTGGCTAAAACAACTGGGGACACTGAAACTGAGGACACTGGCTGAAGAAACTGTGGACACTGAAACTGAGGACACTGGCTGAAGAAACTGGGGACACTGAAACTGGGGACACTGGCTAAAAACAACTGGGGACACTGAAACTGGGGACACTGGCTAAATAAACTGGGGACACTGAATGAAGAAACTGGGGACACTAAAACTGAGGACACTGGCTGAAGAAACTGGGGACACTGAAACTGGGGACACTGGCTAAAACAACTGGGGACACTGAAACTGGGGACACTGGCTAAAACAACTGGGGACACTAAAACTGGGGACACTGGCTAAAACAACTGGGGACACTAAAACTGGGGACACTGGCTAAAACAACTGGGGACACTGAAACTGGGGACACTGGCTGAAGAAACTGGGGACACTGAAACTGGGGACACTGGCTAAAAAAACTGGGGACACTGAAACTGGGGACACTGGCTAAAAAAACTGGAGACACTGAAACTGGGGACACTGGCTAAAGAAACTGGGGACACTGAAACTGGGGACACTGGCTAAAGAATCTGGGAACACTGGCTAAAATACTGGGGACACTGAAACTGGGGACACTGAAACTGGGGACACTGGCTAAAGAAACTGGGAACACTGGCTAAAATACTGGGGACACTGGCTAAATAAACTGGGGACACTGAATGAAGAAACTGGGGACACTAAAACTGAGGACACTGGCTGAAGAAACTGGGGACACTGAAACTGGGGACACTGGCTAAAAAATACTGGGGACACTGAAACTGGGGACACTGGCTAAAACAACTGGGGACACTGAAACTGGAGACACTGGCTGAAGAAACTGGGGACACTGAAACTGAGGACACTGGCTGAAAAAACTGGGGACACTGAAACTGAGGACACTGGCTGAAGAAACTGGGGACACTGAAACTGGGGACACTGAAACTGGGGACACTGGCTAAAAAAACGGGGGACACTGAAACTGGGGACACTGGCTAAAGAAACTGGGGACACTGAAACTGGGGACACTGGCTAAAACAACTGGGGACACTGAAACTGGGGACACTGGCTAAAACAACTGGGGACACTGAAACTGGGGACACTGGCAAAAACAACTGGGGACACTGAATGAAGAAACTGGGGACACTAAAACTGAGGACACTGGCTGAAGAAACTGGGGACACTGAAACTGGGGACACTGGCTAATACATCTGGGGACACTGGCTAAAACAACTGGGGACACTGAAACTGAGGACAGTGGCTGAAGAAACTGTGGACACTGAAACTGAGGACACTGGCTGAAGAAACTGGGGACACTGAAACTGGGGACACTGGCTAAAAACAACTGGGGACACTGAAACTGGGGACACTGGCTAAATAAACTGGGGACACTGAATGAAGAAACTGGGGACACTAAAACCGAGGACACTGGCTGAAGAAACTGGGGACACTGAAACTGGGGACACTGGCTAAAACAACTGGGGACACTGAAACTGGGGACACTGGCTAAAACAACTGGGGACACTGGCTAAAACAACTGGGGACACTAAAACTGGGGACACTGGCTAAAACAACTGGGGACACTGAAACTGGGGACACTGGCTGAAGAAACTGGGGACACTGAAACTGGGGACACTGGCTAAAAAAACTGGGGACACTGAAACTGGGGACACTGGCTAAAAAAACTGGAGACACTGAAACTGGGGACACTGGCTAAAGAAACTGGGGACACTGAAACTGGGGACACTGGCTAAAGAAACTGGGAACACTGGCTAAAATACTGGGGACACTGAAACTGGGGACACTGAAACTGGGGACACTGGCTAAAGAAACTGGGAACACTGGCTAAAATACTGGGGACACTGGCTAAATAAACTGGGGACACTGAATGAAGAAACTGGGGACACTAAAACTGAGGACACTGGCTGAAGAAACCGGGGACACTGAAACTGAGGACACTGGCTGAAGAAACTGGGGACACTGAAACTGGGGACACTGGCTAAATTAACTGGGGACACTGAATGAAGAAACTGGGGACACTAAAACTGAGGACACTGGCTGAAGAAACTGGGGACACTGAAACTGGGGACACTGGCTAAAACAACTGGGGACACTGAAACTGGGGACACTGGCTAAAACAACTGGGGACACTGGCTAAAACAACTGGGGACACTAAAACTGGGGACACTGGCTAAAACAACTGGGGACACTGAAACTGGGGACACTGGCTGAAGAAACTGGGGACACTGAAACTGGGGACACTGGCTAAAAAAACTGGGGACACTGAAACTGGGGACACTGGCTAAAAAAACGGGGGACACTGAAACTGGGGACACTGGCTAAAAAAACTGGGGACACTGAAACTGGGGACACTGGCTAAAGAAACTGGGGACACTGAAACTGGGGACACTGGCTAAAACAACTGGGGACACTGAAACTGGGGACACTGGCAAAAACAACTGGGGACACTGGCTAAAGAAACTGGGAACACTGGCTAAAATACTGGGGACACTGAAACTGGGGACACTGGCTAGATAATCTGGGGACACTGAATGAAGAAACTGGGGACACTAAAACTGAGGACACTGGCTGAAGAAACTGGGGACACTGAAACTGAGGACACTGGCTAAAACAACTGGGGACACTGAAACTGAGGACACTGGCTGAAGAAACTGGGGACATTGAAACTGGGGATACTGGCTAAAACAACTGGGGACACTGAAACTGGGGACACTGGCTAAATAAACTGGGGACACTGAATGAAGAAACTGGGGACACTAAAACTGAGGACACTGGCTGAAGAAACTAGGGACACTGAAACTGGAGACACTGGCTAAAACAACTGGGGACACTGAAACTGGGGACACTGGCTAATACAACTGGGGACACTGGCTAAAACAACTGGGGACACTGAAACTGGGGACACTGCCTAAATAAACTGGGGACACTGAATGAAGAAACTGGGGACACTAGAACTGAGGACACTGGCTGAAGAAACTGGGGACACTGAAACTGGGGACACTGGCTAAAGCAACTGGGGACACTGAAACTGGGGACACTGGCTAAAACAACTGGGGACACTGAAACTGGGGACACTGGCTGAAGAAACTGGGGACACTGAAACTGGGGACACTGGCTAAAAAAACTGGGGACACTGAAACTGGGGACACTGGCTAAAAAAACTGGGGACACTGAAACTGGGGACACTGGCTAAAGAAACTGGGGACACTGAAACTGGGGACACTGGCTAAAACAACTGGGGACACTGAAACTGGGGACACTGGCTAAAGAAACTGGGAACACTGGCTAAAATACTGGGGGCACTGAAACTGGGGACACTGGCTAAATAATCTGGGGACACTGAATGAAGAAACTGGGGACACTGAAACTGAGGACACTGGCTGAAGAAACTGGGGACACTGAAACTGAGGACACTGGCTGAAGAAACTGGGGACACTTAAACTGGGGACACTGGCTAAAAACAACTGGGGACACTGAAACTGGGGACACTGAAACTGAGGACACTGGCTGAAGAAACTGGGGACACTGAAACTGAGGACACTGGCTGAAGAAACTGGGGACACTGAAACTGGGGACACTGGCTAAAACAACTGGGGACACTGAAACTGAGGACACTGGCTGAAGAAACTGGGGACACTGACACTGAGGACACTGGCTAAAAACAACTGGGGACACTGAAACTGGGGACACTGCCTAAATAAACTGGGGACACTGAATGAAGAAACTGGGGACACTAGAACTGAGGACACTGGCTGAAGAAACTGGGGACACTGAAACTGGGGACACTGGCTAAAGCAACTGGGGACACTGAAACTGGGGACACTGGCTAAAACAACTGGGGACACTGAAACTGGGGACACTGGCTGAAGAAACTGGGGACACTGAAACTGGGGACACTGGCTAAAAAAACTGGGGACACTGAAACTGGGGACACTGGCTAAAAAAACTGGGGACACTGAAACTGGGGACACTGGCTAAAACAACTGGGGACACTGGCTAAAACAACTGGGGACACTGAAACTGGGGACACTGGCTAAAGAAACTGGGAGCACTGGCTAAAATACTGGGGACACTGAAACTGGGGACACTGGCTAAATAATCTGGGGACACTGAATGAAGAAACTGGGGACACTGAAACTGAGGACACTGGCTGAAGAAACTGGGGACACTGAAACTGAGGACACTGGCTGAAGAAACTGGGGACACTTAAACTGGGGACACTGGCTAAAAACAACTGGGGACACTGAAACTGGGGACACTGGCTAAATAAACTGGGGACACTGAATGAAGAAACTGGGGACACTAAAACTGAGGACACTGGCTGAAGAAACTGGGGACACTGAAACTGGGGACACTGGCTAAAACAACTGGGGACACTGAAACTGGGGACACTGGCTAATACAACTGGGGACACTGGCTAAAACAACTGGGGACACTGAAACTGGGGACACTGGCTAAAGAAACTGGGAACACTGGCTAAATAATCTGGGGACACTGAATGAAGAAACTGGGGACACTGAAACTGAGGACACTGGCTGAAGAAACTGGGGACACTGAAACTGAGGACACTGGCTGAAGAAACTGGGGACACTTAAACTGGGGACACTGGCTAAAAACAACTGGGGACACTGAAACTGGGGACACTGGCTAAATAAACTGGGGACACTGAATGAAGAAACTGGGGACACTAAAACTGAGGACACTGGCTGAAGAAACTGGGGACACTGAAACTGGAGACACTGGCTAAAACAACTGGGGACACTGAAACTGAGGACACTGGCTGAAGAAACTGGGGAAACTGAAACTGAGGACACTGGCTAAAAACAACTGGGGACACTGAAACTGGGGACACTGCCTAAATAAACTGGGGACACTGAATGAAGAAACTGGGGACACTAGAACTGAGGACACTGGCTGAAGAAACTGGGGACACTGAAACTGGGGACACTGGCTAAAGCAACTGGGGACACTGAAACTGGGGACACTGGCTAAAACAACTGGGGACACTGAAACTGGGGACACTGGCTGAAGAAACTGGGGACACTGAAACTGGGGACACTGGCTAAAATAACTGGGGACACTGAAACTGGGGACACTGGCTAAAAAAACTGGGGACACTGAAACTGGGGACACTGGCTAAAGAAACTGGGGACACTGAAACTGGGGACACTGGCTAAAACAACTGGGGACACTGAAACTGGGGACACTGGCTAAAACAACTGGGGACACTGAAACTGGGGACACTGGCTAAAGAAACTGGGAACACTGGCTAAAATACTGGGGACACTGAAACTGGGGACACTGGCTAAATAATCTGGGGACACTGAATGAAGAAACTGGGGACACTGAAACTGAGGACACTGGCTGAAGAAACTGGGGACACTTAAACTGGGGACACTGGCTAAAAACAACTGGGGACACTGAAACTGGGGACACTGGCTAAATAAACTGGGGACACTGAATGAAGAAACTGGGGACACTAAAACTGAGGACACTGGCTGAAGAAACTGGGGACACTGAAACTGGAGACACTGGCTAAAACAACTGGGGACACTGAAACTGGGGACACTGGCTAATACAACTGGGGACACTGAAACTGGGGACACTGGCTAAAACAACTGGGGACACTGAAACTGAGGACACTGGCTGAAGAAACTGGGGACACTGAAACTGGGGACACTGGCTAAATAAACTGGGGACACTGAATGAAGAAACTGGGGACACTTAAACTGAGGACACTGGCTAAAAACAACTGGGGACACTGAAACTGGGGACACTGCCTAAATAAACTGGGGACACTGAATGAAGAAACTGGGGACACTAGAACTGAGGACACTGGCTGAAGAAACTGGGGACACTGAAACTGGGGACACTGGCTAAAGCAACTGGGGACACTGAAACTGGGGACACTGGCTAAAACAACTGGGGACACTGAAACTGGGGACACTGGCTGAAGAAACTGGGGACACTGAAACTGGGGACACTGGCTAAAAAAACTGGGGACACTGAAACTGGGGACACTGGCTAAAAAAACTGGGGACACTGAAACTGGGGACACTGGCTAAAGAAACTGGGGACACTGAAACTGGGGACACTGGCTAAAACAACTGGGGACACTGAAACTGGGGACACTGGCTAAAGAAACTGGGAACACTGGCTAAAATACTGGGGACACTGAAACTGGGGACACTGGCTAAATAATCTGGGGACACTGAATGAAGAAACTGGGGACACTGAAACTGAGGACACTGGCTGAAGAAACTGGGGACACTGAAACTGGGGACACTGGCTAAATAAACTGGGGACACTGAATGAAGAAACTGGGGACACTGAAACTGAGGACACTGGCTGAAGAAACTGGGGACACTGAAACTGAGGACACTGGCTAAAGAAACTAAGGACACAGGCTGCACTGAGGACCGGGACACAGGCTGCATTTTTGGGCACAGATAAAGTTGTTGTTAATATTTATTTTTATAACTTAATTCTGCATTAAACATTTAGGTGTCATTTCATGAAATAATATATGAGGGCGTGTTTAGGGGCGGAATTAGAGGCAGGACAGGGTAGGTGTTGGGCGGGGCAACTGGTGGCGAGTAACACTTGAGGCCTGGCTAGTAGCTCAGAAATTTTGAGCCCTGAGCTAAGCTATAAACCACCATGAACTGTAGCCATCATCTCTATAAATGGATCCCCCATATAATAATAATCACAGAGGACTGAGACGGATCCATGACCAACGTCCGCTGTGTCTGTACTCCGAGCCTCCGCCGTCTGCCAAGTGATCTCCCCCGTGACGTCCCCACCAACTCCGCCGCTTTGCTGCACTCTGTCGGTTCAGCCCCCCCCCCCCCCCCTGTGACACCTTGTTACCATGGCAACTGGTGTGAAGGGCCCCTCAATGCTGCGGTTCTCAGTCACCTTATTTAAACTGTGCAGAATCCCATTATGGGTTTGGATGAGATGACGGAGTGATGAATGTACGGAGATAATGAGACGTATTACACAGCAATTATGGGCCTTGTACTCCTCCAACTCCACTTCTCTATCGTCGTTCAATGATTGTCTGTGTTCAGATCAGACGGAAAAATGGAGAGCTGGTCACATGCTGTTCGAAAATCCTTGTTTGTAGTATATAGGAGGAGCCAGGGACCTCGCCGAGATTCTGCCTGCGATCCCCAAATCGACGCAAAACACGGGACGCGCTTGCGATCCTGTTACTTTCAATGACACCCCAACCGTGGCGTGATTTTTCAATCCGGAACTTCTTTTGGGCGACAGCTAATTTTGTTTGCGTGATTTTGCCGCCATTTATCAGGCGACAATCTCGGCAAAGACGAGTAGCGAACAGTTTCTTGCGTTTTTTCGCCGATTCAGGAATTGCGGGCAGAGTCATGGCGATTCCGCCCACGATCCGGAATGCCTAGGTGAGAACAGAGCCTTACGGGATCGCAAGTGCGTCCCGCGTCTTCGCTGATTCGGTAATCACAGACAGAATTGCGGTGACTCCTCCCTCGATCTGGAAGACCTAGGTGTGAACAGAGCCTTACGGGATTGCAAGCGCGTCCTGCGTTTTTCGGTGAATTGTGGGCAGAAGGAGCAAGTGATTCCGCCCACGATCCAGAATGCCTAGGTATGAACAGAGCCTTACGGATCGCAAGCACGTCCTGCGTTTTCGGCGAATCAGTAATCGAGGGCAGAATCGTGGCAATTCTGCCCACAGTCCAGAATGCCTAGGTTTGAATGGAGCCTTACAGGATTGCAAGCGCCTCCCACATTTTTCGCAGATTCAGGAATTGTTGGCCGACCCACGGCGATTCGGCCCGCTATACGAAACACCTATTACGGTGATTCAGTCCGTGAACCAGGAACACGCGTGCCCCACGTTTTTGCCGATTCAGGAATTGTGGGCAGAATTGCGGCCATCCGCTATATAGATCTTTATATCACTAGTGGGGTCACCAGCAGGGGGAAGGAGGTCCTGATCCCTCTATATAGATCTTTATATCACTAGAGGGGTCACCAGCAGGAGGAAGGAGGTCCTGATTCCTCTATATAGATCTTTATATCACTAGAGGGATCACCAGCAGGAGGAAGGAGGTCCTGATTCCGCTATATAGATCTTTATATCACTAGAGGGGTCACCAGCAGGGGGAAGGAGGTCCTGATCCCTCTATATAGATCTTTATATCACTAGAGGGGTCACCAGCAGGAGGAAGGAGGTCCTGATCCCTCTATATAGATCTTTATATCACTAGTGGGGTCACCAGCAGGGGGAAGGAGGTCCTGATCCCTCTATATAGATCTTTATATCACTAGAGGGGTCACCAGCAGAGGGAAGGAGGTCCTTATTCCTCTATATAGATCTTTATATCACTAGAGGGGTCACCAGCAGGAGGAAGGAGGTCCTGATTCCTCTATATAGATCTTTATATCACTAGAGGGGTCACCAGCAGGAGGAAGGAGGTCCTGATCCCTCTATATAGATCTTTATATCACTAGAGGGGTCACCAGCAGGAGGAAGGAGGTCCTGATTCCGCTATATAGATCTTTATATCACTAGAGGGATCACCAGCAGGAGGAAGGAGGTCCTGATTCCTCTATATAGATCTTTATATCACTAGAGGGGTCACTAGCAGGAGGAAGGAGGTCCTGATTCCTCTATATAGATCTTTATATCACTAGAGGGGTCACCAGCAGGAGGAAGGAGGTCCTGATTCCTCTATATAGATCTTTATATCACTAGAGGGGTCACCAGCAGGAGGAAGGAGGTCCTGATTCCTCTATATAGATCTTTATATCACTAGAGGGGTCACCAGCAGGAGGAAGGAGGTCCTGATTCCTCTATATAGATCTTTATATCACTAGAGGGGTCACCAGCAGGAGGAAGGAGGTCCTGATTCCTCTATATAGATCTTTATATCACTAGAGGGGTCACTAGCAGGAGGAAGGAGGTCCTGATTCCTCTATATAGATCTTTATATCACTAGAGGGGTCACCAGCAGGAGGAAGGAGGGAAGGATTCCTCTATATAGGTCTTTATATCACTAGAGGGGTCACCAGCAGGAGGAAGGAGGTCCTGATTCCTCTATATAGATCTTTATATCACTAGAGGGGTCACCAGCAGGAGGAAGGAGGTCCTGATTCCTCTATATAGATCTTTATATCACTAGAGGGGTCACCAGCAGGAGGAAGGGGGTCCTGATCTCTCTATATAGATCTTTATATCACTAGAGGGGTCACTAGCAGGAGGAAGGGGGTCCTGATTCCTCTATATAGATCTTTATTTCCCTAGATGAGTCACCAGCAGGAGGAGGGAGGTCCTGATTCCTCTATATAGATCTTATATCACTAGAGGGGTCACCAGCAGGGGGAAGGTGGTCCTGATTCCTCTATATAGATCTTTATATCACCAGAGGGGTCACCAGCAGGAGGAAGGAGGTCCTGATCCCGCTATATAGATCTTTATATCACTAGAGGGATCACCAGCAGGAGGAAGGAGGTCCTGATTCCTCTATATAGATCTTTATATCACTAGAGGGGTCACTAGCAGGAGGAAGGGGGTCCTGATTCCTCTATATAGATCTTTATTTCCCTAGATGAGTCACCAGCAGGAGGAGGGAGGTCCTGATTCCTCTATATAGATCTTATATCACTAGAGGGATCACCAGCAGGAGGAAGGAGGTCCTGATTCCTCTATATAGATCTTTATATCACTAGAGGGGTCACCAGCAGGAGGAAGGAGGTCCTGATTCCTCTATATAGATCTTTATATCACTAGAGGGGTCACCAGCAGAGGGAAGGGGGTCCTGATCCCTCTATATAGATCTTTATATCACTAGAGGGATCACCAGCAGGAGGAAGGAGGTCCTGATTCCTCTATATAGATCTTTATATCACTAGAGTGGTCACCAGCAGGAGGAAGGAGGTCCTGATTCCTCTCTATAGATCTTTATATCACTAGAGGGGTCACCAGCAGGAGGAAGGTGGTCCTGATTCCTCTATATAGATCTTTATATCACCAGAGGGGTCACCAGCAGGAGGAAGGAGGTCCTGATTCCTCTATATAGATCTTATATCACTAGAGGGGTCACCAGCAGGAGGAAGGAGGTCCTGATTCCTCTATATAGATCTTTATATCACTAGAGGGGTCACCAGCAGGAGGAAGGAGGTCCTGATTCCTCTATATAGATCTTATATCACTAGAGGGGTCACCAGCAGGAGGAAGGAGGTCCTGATTCCTCTATATAGATCTTATATCACTAGAGGGGTCACCAGCAGGAGGAAGGGGGTCCTCCTTCTATGTTTGGGCTGAACATAAATCTACTATACTCAAACAAGATTAAAAAAGAAACACAGGCAGACCCTACAAATCACTTGGTCTTTTCCTGCCACCGCTCTTCTATGTTTCTATAAGACTCTGCGAGGAGACTGGACGGGGCCATTGCCGGACAATCAGTGACAGAGGACAGGAAGACAGCTTTGTGACCTGCAGGTGGCTCCCAATTAGGGGACGGACATCCGCGCTTTGTACCAGTGCCAGGCGTGGAGAATGTGCTTGTGCAGAGACGGAGTAATGCGAACAGATGGCGTTCAGTGAGAGTGGAGCACAGACCAGAGGATTGTGTCTGCGGCTTTCTCAAATTGTAATTGAATTGTGACCTTTGTAGATTAGAGGGTCTTCCAGAGAGTTCTCCATCTTACCGAGACCAGGGGCCGCTAAATTCTTTCAAAATCTTCAGAGCAACCAATATTAAAAAGAACTGTTTATCCACACAATAAAATTATAGGAATTGAAATATGCATTGAAATGCTGGAAGGCTCTGGATGGGGTGGAACGTGAAAAATTTGATGCGGTCCCGACGTCCATACTTAACATTGGCTGCGCCATCTTGTTGCAGCTTTATCTTTACGCCTGAAAACGCCTTTCGTAAACGCTGTATCTGTACTGCGACGGCCGGGCGTACGTTCGTGAATAGGCGTATCTCGCTGATTTACATATTCTAGGCGTAAATTAGCGTACACGCCCCGTAGCGGCCAGCGTAAATAGGCAGCTAAGATACAACGGCGTAGGAGACTTACGCCGGTCGTATCTTTGCAACATTTAAGCGTATCTCACTTTAAGAATACGCTTAAAGATACGACGGCGCAGATTCTGAGTTACGACGGCGTATCTACTGATACGCCGTCGTAACTCTTTATGAATCTGGCCCTAACTCTTGCCAAGCAGACCCGTATAAGCGCAATGTGGCACTGATTGATCAGCTGTAGTCAGAAACAGGCAGGAGGGATGTGTGGAGGAACACTGCCACCTGGAGGCCAATCCTGGTATGGAGTGAAGACTCCGGAGTACAGAATGCCAGAAGTGGTTTTAGTGCATACGAACACAGACCCGGATTCACAAAGCACTTGCGCCGGCGTATCTCTAAATACGCCGATGTAAGTACAAATATGCGCCGTCGTATCTGTGCGCCAGACCCACAAACCAAGATACGCCTAAAAACAGACTTCATCCCACCCGCGTAACTTGCCTACGCCGGCGTAGAGTGGGCGCATATTAACGCTGGACACATGTGGCGCTCCCATTGATTTTCTATTCTAATGAGGGAGATACGCCGATTCACGAAAGTACTTGCGCCCGGCGCATGATTTAAGCGGTTTGCGTAAGTTTTATGTTCGGCGTAAAGTTATTCCCCATAAAGGAGGCGCAACGCATGCAAAGGTATGGACCAGGGAACACAAGCCTACGTATTGTACGTTGGACGTCTGTGAATATGGGCCGACGTGGGTGTGGCTGGGTGTAGGTTACGTTCACGGCGTACACAGTGATCCGGCGTATCTTGGGCAGTTGTTCCGACGTGAATGTGCGCTTGCGCACAGGGATACGTCCACGTCTTGATGCATGCGCTGTTCATTTTAAGTACTTGTCTGGCGCCTGGCCCATCATTTTGATGGGGTCACGCTTCATTAGCATGGATCACGCCCACTTCCAATTACTTCCACTTTTGCCTACGAAATATACGCTACGCCGGCGCAGAGCTGGGAGCATTTGCTTTGTGAATTCCATGCTTGCCTCTCTGCGCTGCGCCGGCGTAGCGTAAAAGAGATACGCTACTAGGGCATAAATATGCACAGATGTATGTGAATCTGGGCCATAAATGTAAAACTCAATGTAATACCAAATATTAGTATGCAATATTTTTTATATTTATTATGCTTTTTTTATATATTATTATATATTTATTTTTTATATTTATTATGCATTAAAAAAAATATTTTACCTTTGTCCCCACAAGAACAAATAAAGGAAAATCTACACAAACAACCACTGCGTTTTCTTTAAATCTGACCTCCAGCCTTCCCTTCAGTCTTGCACAGTTTTAAGGGTTCCTCTCCTCTACAAAAATGTCTCACTCTGATTTCCTGGCTGGAGGACATCCAACATCTTCTAGCTCTTTCCTCCCCACCTCTGACTTGGCTCCCCTCTCTCATTCATGGGATTGCAGTTATTTCATTCATGGAGGCTCGGCATCACGTGTGAGCATTGCCTATGCAAAGACAGCCTGCCTAGGACCCCCCCCCCCCCCAGGGGAGGGCTGCCAGCCTTAGGCCTGGGGGGCAAGTTCAGTCAAGTGGCCATTGAACCGCTAAATCAGCTCACCATCTATGGCCCATCTGGTTTTTCAATGCAGCCAACTCCAGTGCCCATCAATGCAGCCTGATCACTGGGGCAGGTTACATGGGGTGTATGGGGGGTCAGCTATGGGTTTCAGGGTCTCACCTCGGTGATCTCAGCATGTCCTTGCATGTCACAGCTTATTGGGGGGGGGGGGTAATGCTCCTGGCTCTGGGGTCAAGTTGCAGCCAGCACCCAGCCCTGCATCCTGACTCCCTGGGACACCCTGCCTCTGCCTGCTTCAAAAAATCCGGTCTCCGGGATTTGTAGTTTCCTCTGCGCTGCTCTGTTTTCCACCCACCGGGAGTTTGAGCGTGGACTACAACTCCCTAGACCAGAATAAAAAAAATGGTAGCGGACAGCAGCTGCCGGCCATTTTTAACATAAGTCAGGGCGGTCTGGGAGGCAATTGCCGTGTTCTGCCTTCTATACCCCACCCCCCCAGGGGTCACATTGCAGTACCAGGATGTAATAGGATGATATTTCTATATGTGGAGTGACCTCTCTTCTCTCCCCTGCAGCCTCCTTATTGAAGCTCTGGTACCGGGAGCTGGAGGAGCCGCTCATCCCGCATGAATTCTATGAACAATGCATCACCCACTACGAGAACCCCGAGGCGGCCATCGAAGTCGTCCATTCACTTCCTAAACTCAACAAGATGGTGCTGTGCTACCTCATCCGCTTCCTACAGGTACGTGTTCTATGGTATGTCTTCCCTTCTACACTCAGTGCCTCATCCGCTTCCTACAGTTAGGTGTTCTATGGTATGTCTTCCCTTCTACACTCAGTGCCTCATCCGCTTCCTACAGGTAGGTGTTCTATGGTATGTCTTCCCTCCTACACTCAGTGCCTCATCCGCTTCCTACAGGTAGGTGTTCTATGGTATGTCTTCCCTCCTACACTCAGTGCCTCATCCGCTTCCTACAGTTAGGTGTTCTATGGTATGTCTTCCCTTCTACACTCAGTGCCTCATCCGCTTCCTACAGTTAGGTGTTCTATGGTATGTCTTCCCTTCTACACTCAGTGCCTCATCCGCTTCCTACAGTTAGGTGTTCTATGGTATGTCTTCCCTCCTACACTAAGTGCCTCATCCGTCTCCTACAGGTAGGTGTTCTATGGTATGTCTTCCCTCCTACACTCAGTGCCTCATCCGCTTCCTACAGGTAGGTGTTCTATGGTATGTCTTCCCTCCTACACTAAGTGCCTCATCCGTCTCCTACAGGTAGGTGTTTACCCTTTAAAGTCTCCATAGGCGACGTTTAAAAAATTCTACAGGTTGCATGTTTTGAGTAACAGAGGAGGTCTAGGGCTAGAATTATTGCTCTCGCTCTACCAATCGCAGCGCTACCTCACTTGTGTGGTTTGAATACCGTTGACATATGCAGGCGCTACTTACGTATTTGTTCGCTTCACTTCTGGCTCCTAACTTTTTTAGCTGGCTCCTAGATTCCAAGCCAATTTGTCAAACCCTGTTCTATGATATGTCTTCCCTCCTACACTCAGTGCCTCATCGGCTTCCTTCAGGTACAGCGGTGGTCATAAGTGTCAAAGGCTTTTATTGACAATTACCGTATATACTTGAGTATAAGCCGACCCGAATATATGCCGAGGCACCTAATTTTTCCACAAAAAACTGGGTAAACGTATTGACTCGAGTATAAGCCTAGGGCAGTGATGGCGAACCTCGGCACCCCAGATGTTTTGGAACTACATTTCCCATGATGCTCATGCACTCTGCAGTGCAATTGAGCATCATGGGAAATGTAGTTCCAAAACATCTGGGGTGCCAAGGTTCGCCATCACTGGCCTAGGGTATCCATCTGCATGCCTCACTGTGCCTCACTTTGTCCATGTGCATGCCTCACGGTGTCCATGCCTCACGGTGTCCATGCCTCACGGTGTCCATGCCTCACGATGCCCAGGGCTCACGGTGTCCATGCCTCACTGTGCCCATGCCTCACTGTGCCCATGCCTCACTTTGTCCATGACTAGACTGACATTTTAACATGGGAGTCTATAGAAGGGGTGCCCGGGTTTGAAAAATCGGTGCTCCCCAGCCATAGGTCCCCCAGACAACAAACTTTTCCCACTTGTAAAGGAGAAATGGGGCTACATGTGTGCCAAGTTCTGGGTCCAGGGGACCTATGACCGGCCGGTACCGGGTCCCCAAATTCACCGGAGAGGAGAAATTACCGTTTAACATGGGAGTCTATGGAAAAATCAGGTGCTCCCTGGCAGTAGGTCCCCCGGACAACAAACACTTGTAGAGGAAGGGTGGGGCTACATGTGTGACAAGTTTGGGGTCCAGGGGACCTACGGCCAGCCGGTACCGAGTCCCCAAAGTACGGGAGATTAGGTGCAAAAAGGTGACTTGAGTATAAGCCGAGGGGGGCGTTTTCAGCCCAAAAAAATGGGCTGAAAAACTTGGCTTATACCCGAGTATATACGGTAGATGAAGTTTATGCAAAGAGTCAATATTTGCAGAGTTGACCCTTTTTTTTCAAGACCTCTGCAATTCTCCCCGGCATGCTGTCAATCAACTTCTGGGCCGCCTCCTGACTGGTGGCAGCCCATTCTTCCAGAATCAATGCTTGAAATTTGTCAGAATTTGTGGGGGGGGGTTTTCAATGGGATTAAGGTCTAAGGGGTTTCCTGGGCATGGACCCAAAATTGTACTACTCACAAACGCTAAAACAGACTAGACTCATCAAAGTGACAGAGTTGTTTGTCCTCTCTGTGTGCTCCTAGGCCTGGGAGGACATCACCTAGATCCAATTGGTTTATGCATTTTGAGGGTAGTACCCTCTATCTCAGAGGAAAGAGGGTACTACCCTCGAAACTGATAAGCCAGTTGGATCTAAGTGATGTCCCCCTAAGTCTAGGCGCACACAGAGTGGACGGAAAGATAAGGCACATCAAACTGAGAGTTGTTCTGTCCACTCTGCATACTTCTAGACTTGGGAGGACATCACCTAGATCCAACTGGCTTACATGTTTCGAGCTCTGAGGTAGAGGGCACTACACTTGAAACTCGTAAGCCAGTTGGATTTGGTGACGTCTTTCCAAGTCTAGGAGCATGTGGAGAGGACAGAACAACTCTGTCACTTTAATAAGCCTTTCCTGTTTTATTGTGTGTGAGTAGATACAAGTTTATTTTTACACTAAACGGTTACTGGGGCCATGTACTATTCCAGGGATCCTCAAACTACGGCCCTTCAGCTGTTGTAGAACTACACATCCTATGAGGCATTGTAACACACTGAAATTCACAGACATGACTAGGCATGATGGGAATTGTAGTTTCTGAACAACTGGAGGGCCATAGTTTGAAGACCCATGTACTATTCTGTTGCGCCGTCTCTTTCTTGTGTTTCTCCAGACTCATTGATGAGCCTGGTTTTGTCATGTGACTGACCATCTTTTAACTGTCCCCCGCCCTTCCAGGTATTTGTACAGCCAGCCAACGTGGCTATCACGAAGATGGACGTCAGTAACCTAGCCATGGTCATGGCACCCAACTGTCTGCGCTGCCAGTCGGACGACCCCCGTATCATCTTCGAGAACACCAGAAAGGAGATGTCCTTTATCCGGGTCTTAATCCAGCAGCTGGACACCAGCTTCATGGAGGCAATCCTATAGCAGATGAAAACAGGAACAAAACATTGACTTTTACATCTCATTGTGAGAGGAGAGGTCTCCACCCACCGCCCTGCCTTCTCATCCTTACACGCCCCCGCAGAGCCAAACCCACTCATCTCCTGTGGCAATAAGGACCTGACACACCTCCACCTCGGACCAAAGTACAGCATGAGAACTGCAAGGCATGATGGGAGTGCTGGACACTGTGGCCCCAGGGTTTAACGTATATATGTACATTCTCGATAATGGTGACTATTTAACACTGTGGTGCATACTATGTGTCTGCTCTTCAAGGAGGCATATTCCGTGGTGCAGATCTGGTCCCTGCTGAGGTGGACTCGTGAAATAAGCGGTCACATCCTTTTGGGTGTGATATATCGTGTCATAGCATGGATGGCGGTGAGCAATGACCAGATCAGTTTGGACGTTGACAAGCTGCAGGGTGCATTTCATGACTTCAGGCTGTTCTCGTTCGTGCCAACACACAGGGCATGCTCGTTAAGGGCAAACAAATGTTGCATAAAGGTTGGGGAAAGGTTGGATGTTGGACAATCTGTCCATATTCTGTGCAAACAATTGCAATTTTGATTTATATCTTTGTGGAATTTGGTAAAAGTTATTACTGAATATCTGAGGAAATAACAAAGAAATGCATGGCATTACCTGATCTATGGGGTAAATTGGTTGACAGCGAGGACCTGTCATGTGTCAACACCTGACCTGCAACATTCTTTGCTCTTTGCAGCCAGATGTGATCATAGTTCATTCTATTTCTTTCCTACAGCTCCTCTGAATTTGTATTTATTTATTTATTTATAATCAGATGTGTACATGTAGGGGGGACATTCATGTGAGAGAGGATCTGGTCTGCAGCCCAGGCAGGGACTGTGTTACGACTACGTATGGTGTTCCAGGAACTGAGATAGGCAACACAGTGGTGGATCAATATTATTTCTGATTAACTTGCATTGCTGTGGGCGGCTCCCAACACCTACAGTATGACGGAGGGGTCAGTCTAACCATCACTCGCGTCTCGGTTGATGTTAATTCTTTTTCTAACGTGTTTGGGAAGGATACAGTTCTGGAGCAGAACCCTCAGATATAATATTGCTGCTAAATTTTGAACGGTTTTCCTCTAATTTTTAAAAGACGTGGAAAACTGTGATATTGCACTGAAGGGTAAGGCGGCGTACACGCGGCCGAGGTTCTCGGCAGAAACCAGCGAGAAGCTCGCTGGGATCCTCATTCTGCCGAGAACCTCGGCCGTGTGTACACTCTCGGCGAGCATCCCGTCGGGAAAGCCGCCGAGAGAAAATAGAGAGCAGGTTCTCTATTTTCTCGGCGGCCTGTCGGGATTAACAGCTGGTCGCCTTTCCCGACGGAATGGTCGCCGATTCTGCCGGCCGGCCGAGAACCTCGACGGGCGGAACGATGTGTTCCGCCCGTCGAGGTTCTCGTACGTGTGTACGGGGCCTCAAAGAGTAATGCCCAAGAAGGCAAAATGTGAGGGAAATTTCAACTTTTATGCCACGTACACACGTTCGGAAATTCCGACAAGAAAACCGCAGATTTTTTTTCGATGGAACGTTGTCTCAAACTTGTGTTGCATACACACGGTCACACCAAAATCCGACCGTCAAGAACGTGGTGACGTACAAAACTACAAGCCGTGAAAAATGAAGTTCAATGATTCTGAGCATGCGTCAAATTGATTCTGAGCATGCGTGTTTTTTATTCCGTCAGAATTTCATCCAGACGAATGGATTTTCTTGTCGGAAAATTTGAGAACCAGCTCTAAAAATTTTCTTGACGGAAATTCCAACAGAAAAAGTCCAACAGAAAGCAGAGCCTACACACGACCAAAAGCTCACATCGAACTTTTCTTGTCGGAATTTCCGATCGTGTGCATTACCTTCCTGAACAGTGAGGCCGCGTACACACGGCAGAGAACCTCGACGGTTGGAACACATCGTTCCGCCCGTCGAGGTTCTCGCCCGGCCGTCAGATTCGGCGACCAGCCCGTCGGGAAGGGCGACGAGCCCTTCATCCCGACGGGCCGTCGAGCAAATAGAGAACCTGCTCTCTATTTCGGCTCGACAGCATTCCCGACGGGATGCTCGCCGAATCCGTACACACGGCCGAGGTTCTCGGCAGAATTAGGATGCCAGCGAGGTTCTCGCTGGTTTCTGCCGAGAACCCCGGCCATGTGTACGGGGCTTGACAGATGGATGGATGAGGGTGGAGTAAATTGTCTACAGCAAATAAAGGCATGCAAACAGCAGGGTTCTGCACCTTGTTATGGTAGATCCCAAGTGGGTTGTCTCTATATCCCATTCATAACCAGACTGTGGAAGTCACCATTACTGGTATTGTTGGGTACCAGTATGATTTGTAGGAAACAGCTAAAAGAAAATCAAGACAATGTTGTCATATGTTTTTTAAAACAGCAAATCCAAAATACACCAGCGATCTCCAACTAAGGGGATTCTTGCTGCTGTTTATGTGCAATTAAAACATGCAATGGAGGTCAAGGTACTCATGTCATCTGATACATCAAGTCCATTTGTTCTACTTTGATTTCAGATCAGTAATGCAGGGAGTCGTGGTTAATATTCAGAGATCCAGTCCCATACCTTCATCACGTAGTTCCCATACCCCTATCACTTGGTTCCCATACCCCTGTCACTTGGTTCCCATACCCCTGTCACTTGGTTCCCATACCCCTATCACTTGGTTCCCATACCCCTGTCATTTGGTTCCCATACCCCTGTCATTTGGTTCCCATACCCCTGTCACTTGGTTCCCATACCCCTGTCATTTGGTTCCCATACCCCTGTCATTTGGTTCCCATACCCCTAACACTTGGTTCCCATACCCCTGTCATTTGGTTCCTGTACCCCTATCACTTGGTTCACATACCCCTATCACTTGGTTCCCATACCCCTGTCAGTTGATTTCCATACCCCTGTCAGTTGGTTCCCATACCTCTGTCAGTTGGTTCCCATACCCCTATCACTTGGTTCCCATACCCCTGTCAGTTGGTTTCCATACCCCTGTCAGTTGGTTCCCATACCCCTGTCATTTGGTTCCCATACCCCTGTCATTTGGTTCCCATACCCCTGTCACTTGGTTCCCATACCTCTATCACTTGGTTCCCATACCCCTGTCATTTGGTTCCCATACCCCTGTCATTTGGTTCCCATACCCCTGTCACTTGGTTCCCATACCCCTGTCATTTGGTTCCCATACCCCTATCACTTGGTTCCCATACCCCTGTCACTTGGTTCCCATACCCCTGTCACTTGGTTCCCATACCCCTGTCCTTTGGTTCCCATACTCCTGTCATTTGGTTCCCATACCCCTGTCAGTTGGTTTGCCGTACCCCTATCACTTGGTTCCCATCCCCCTGTAGTTCCCGTAATTCAGTCATGTGATTCCTGTACCCTCACCATTTCACTTCCAAGCCTCCATCCTTTGGTTCCTATACCATCATCACTTGGTCTTCATACCACCATCATTTGATCTTCATACCACCATCACTTGATCTTCATACCACCATTATTTGATCTTCATACCACCATCATTTGATCTTCATACCACCATCATTTGATCTTCATACCACCACCATTTGATCTTCATACCACCATCATTTGGCTCCCATGCCTCATCGTTTGGTTGCAATGCCCCATTAAGAACCTTCATGCACTTTATTAGTGAATAGTAATAAGAGAAAGATTACTTGGAAAAGCATTCGGCCAATCACATGTGAGGAAAATTAGGTTTCTGGGGTTGTCCCGTATACAGTGTAACATTGACCCCCGTGTTGCAATGATGATTACAAGAAAAAAAATTTGGCCAGTTTTAGAAAATCCTAGCTGGTTGGATATTTAAATGGAAAAGTGATTGGCTGCCAGTAATATACTGTATCTTACGTTGTTTAAGAAAGCAGAGTGTTCCTTTACGTGTTTCAGAGCTGTTCTGATCATTGTTACCTTCCTACCGTTCTCTGAGGCCGCGTACACACGATCGAGTTTATCTGCTGAAACTGGTCCGACGGGCCGTTTCAGCAGACATCTCCGATCGTGTGTACGGGCTAGCGGACATGTTTTCCCAGCGGACAAATTTCAAAGCATGCTTTGAAATTTGTCCGCCGGAGACATGTCCGTCGAATATGTCGGCTGGTTAGTACACTAACCAGAGGACAGAAATCTCTGCGCATGCGTCGAATGGATTCGACGCATGCGTGGAAGTATTTTACTACCTGGAGTGGTGACGTGGCGGCGTCAACATCACCGCCACGTCACCGCATCCTCAGCCTGAGGGGATTTTGGTCCGATGGTGTGTACACGCCATCGGACCAAAATACAATGAGACATGTCCGCTGGAAACGGTTCGTCGGACATGTTTTAGTGGACATGTCTCATCCTGTGTACGCGGCCTGAGAGGTAGGAAGAATTTTTAGAGACATCTGAATATCTTTCTAAATGCTTTTCTGCGGCTCTGTGAACCCTTTGGTGGCAGTTGGCAAGCGTTAGAGACGGAAAACACGAGGCCGGTGGGTTCAAAGGTAAGTGTAATGTCATCTCACAGCAGACTGATATCAGATGACACTTGGCTGTCACTTCTTTGCCGCTGAAGATTTTCCCCGTAGCGGCATCGGTTTATTGAGTTTTTTTGGTATTTTCTGGAGTTTTACAGCAAAATGAGTTTATGGTGACATTTACCAGGAGCACTGTCTGAAATCTGCCAACCTGAACTCTATACTGTTGTGGGGTGACCTCGACAAGCTGTGATATTTACAACAAAAGAATTGAAGCTTCTGATTTTCTTTTCCTTTAGTCTTTAGAGGATTTGTAATGAAATCACGGTATGTGTTTTCTGGCTGTGTACAATTCCTTGAGGAATTCGGGTGATCTCTACCCTCATTGGTTTATGGGCAGAAAGATTAGGTGGACATTGTCTTCTAGTAATTCTGATATATGGCTACAAAAACCTAACCCCTTCCT
This sequence comes from Rana kukunoris, assembly GCA_029574335.1. Classification (NCBI taxonomy): domain Eukaryota; kingdom Metazoa; phylum Chordata; class Amphibia; order Anura; family Ranidae; genus Rana; species Rana kukunoris. The sequence continues at coordinate 478,471,071 of CM056053.1, forward strand.
GGCATACCACTATCATTTGATTCCTATACCTACATCATTTCTTCCCACACCCCCATCATTTGATTCATTTACCCCCATAAATTGGTTCCTATTTCCCCATTATAAATTTTTATACCCTCATTTGGTTTTATGTGTCCCCACCATTTGGTTCCCATGCCCCCATAATTTGGTGTCTATATGCCTATCATGTGGTTCCCATAACCCTATCAGTTGGTTCATATACCCCTATAATTTGGTTTCCATGCCCCTATTATTCATGTTCTATACAGCCATCATTTAGTTCCCATGTCCCCATCATTTGTTTCTAATGACCCCATTGTTTGGTTCCCAAACCCCCATCATTTGGTTCCTATACCCCTATCATTTGGTTCCCATTGCCCCCATCATTTGATTCCTATACCCCCATCATGTGGTTCCCATACCCCTATAATTTGGTTTCCATGCCCCTATCATTCAGGTTCTATACCTCCATCATTTGGTTCCCATGCCCCCATAATTTGGTTTCTATACCCCTATCAATTGGTTCCCATGTCCCCATCATTTGGTTCCTATACCTCCATCATTTGGTTCCCTTGACCCCATCATTTGGTTCCCTTGACCCCGTCATTTGGTTCCCATGACCCCAACATTTGGTTTCTATAACTCAGTGTTTCTCAGCTCCAGTCCTCAAGGTGCCCAGAACAGTTCATGTTTTCATGCTTTTCATTAATTTTCACAGGTGATTTGATCAGTTTCACTGCCTTAATAATTACCACAGCCGTTTCATCTGAGGGAAATCCTAAAAATATGACCTGTTGGGGCGCCTGGAGGACTGGAGTTGAGAAACACTGCCATAACCCTATTGTTTTTTTCTTTCCTATGCCCCTATAATTTTGTTTTTATGCCCCCATCATTTGTTTCCCTCACCTCTATTATTTGGTTTCCATGCCCCCATTATTTGGTTCCCATACCTCCTATTATTTGGTTTCCATGCCCCCATCATTTGGTTCACATACCTCTATTATTAGGTTTCCATGCCCCCATCATTTGGTTCCCATACCTCCTATTATTTGGTTTCCATGCCACCATCATTTGGTTCACATATCTCTCTTATTTAGTTTCCATGCCCCCATCATTTGGTTCCCATACCTCTATAATTTGGTTTCCATGCCCCCGTTGTTTGGTTCCTATACCTCTATCATTTGGTTTCTATGTCCCCATCATTTGGTTCCCACACCCTCACAATTTGGTTGCCACACCCCACCATTTGACTCCTATGCCCCCCATCAATTGGTCCTCATACCCCCATTGTTTGGTTGCCACACCCCAGGGAGTACAGATGCTAACTGTAGAGAACTTTATGTACTTTGTTAGTGGAAAGAGACCATGAAGTTTCATTAGAGCGTGGATGGTAGTACAGATGAAGTCAGAGGATTTTATTTGTCAAAGAGACAGTCGATCCCTTTATGTTTCAGTGTTACTGTTTGTATATCTTTACAAAAAAAAAATCTGTTTATTAATCAAAGCAGATTCACTAAGTCCCCTCAGTGTTTTTAATTTCTACTATTTAGAATTATTGACTGTTTAGAGGTTTTTAGTATACCGCTAAACATTTGCCAGCAGGATGGACAATCTTGTCACACTGCAGGCTCTGGGGGGGGGGGGGGGGAGGGGCGCCGCGGATAGCCGCTGGTATTAATCCAAGAGATGTAATAATGTATTATTTATGTATATAGAGATACAGAGACCGCGAGTCTCATATTAATACATATTTTATTTATTTTCCGGATAATTCTAATCCATTATGTACATTCGAGGTAGGGGACTCTGTGCTTGCTGGAGGGGGGGGTTGTATATTATAGCTGTGTAATAAATATGTGACATGGGACCCCCCCATGGATGTCAGTCTCCTTTTTGGCTGTGAGACGGCGGCACAGTGTCCCGCTGCCACGGCGGCGTGGTGTCACGCTGCCGCGGCGCGTGCGCACACGCCGTGACTTATTGTATACGGATAATTGCATGTTGTGTTTATACCCGGTTTGTGTCTGTAGATATGTTATTTATAAATTACAGACGGCGGACTTGTAGGGTCAAAAATCACTTAAGAGCGGACCAGATCCTTTGTGATTAGCGAGGGACATTGGGGAGAACTGACAATGACATAAATGGGGAGAGATTAGAGTAAGAGTCCTGTGCACTGTTTCCCCCTTGTGGGGGTTAAATTGACTTTTTACTTTTGCTCCCTCTAGTGGCATGTAGATGAAGATGTTGTGAAAATATTAAATATATTGTAAAATAATTCCTCGGGCACTCAACCCTGGTAGCCAAGATCTAATGACAAGAGCATGGGCATCCGCTCCATAGGGCAAGGGGGGGGCAATCGACCCCCTCTGGAAAATTGAGAAGGTGTTGAAGAGTCTAGCGGCTGCGGGGTGTCTGAGCAGCCTCGGCCCGGATGTCACACAGGCACAGCGAACAGAGTAAAGCCGCCCTATCTCCGGTGTTTATGTGTACACAGGGGGAGGGAACCTGCTTTGCTGGTGGCTGATCTGAGGTACTGAATGGGATGGGGAGGGGGGTCCATCTGTGCTGAAGGGGGGTCTGTGCTGAATGCAGGGGTCTGTGCTGAAGGGGGGGTCCATCCGTGCTGAATGGAGGGGTCTGTGCAGAATGGGGGGGTCTGTGCTGAAGGGGGGTCCATCTGTGCTGAATGGAGGGGTTGTGCTAAAGGGGGGTCTGTACATTCTCTAGGCTATATTTATATGGGCATGGAGTGAAGCTGAATTATCTCAAGAGCTATTTCACACTGCCAGCTGACCGCGTTATCGGGAAAGCGGCACTAAAAAGTGGCGCTTTACCATAGTTTTAGGAAATTAAGAAGAAAACCCCCAATGGAGTGGGACTTTTAAGGCCAAGTTCAGATAAAATATACTTTAATGCATAGGTTATAATATGGACCCAGTCACATACATATTGGTATCTATAGAGGAGGTGACCTGTGTGGTCCGTTACCTCTCTGTGGTGTTCACATAGTAGGCAAGGAGCATCAGAAAGGGTTAAATGCGACTGTGTATCACCGCTGCTGAAGCGCCCCCCTCTGAAAAAATTTTAGCGGACGCCCATGGACAAGAGGGTCACTTGACGTGTATACACAGCTGCCTTTAGGCACCTATACAGCCTTTAATTATTAGGCTATAAAGAGGCCGGGGGAGGAGAGTGAAGAGGAACTGGCTTATTGTTGGGGCAAAACAATAGTTTTCGGACAAGGTTCCAGCCAGACTAGGAGCCTTCTGATGTCTATGGGCATAAATAATGTGTGTATCTAACCATAAAACGGGAGTGAGGTTGTATGAAACTATTACCGGAAGAGCTCCAATAAATCGTAATATCGGTGCACCTGTTTTATTGCACTTGCCGTCGTTCAAAGTAGAGGCAAAAGCATATCCCCGTGTCCCAGAGCATAGGGTGCAGGTTTGTTGTGATACCAATCCAGAGGACTAGTAAATGTAAAGAGGAAAGGATCGACACTACTCCCGATCAGCCCAGGTAAATAAACTAGAAGGAGCAGCCTCGGCCTACATATCTCCACCAAACCACACATACCCTGATGCGTTTGGCCCCTTCCATTAGGGCAGTGATTCTCAACCTTCTAGTGGCGTGAGCCCCTGATAAAATTTCCCAAGCTGTGGGGACCCCTAACAGTAAAATTATTTTGTAGCGTAGGTCGTCGGCACCCAAGCCAAGACAAGTAATTTGTGCCCCTAACCCATAGGTGGCAAACACAAGGCCCGCGGGCCGAATGCGGCCCTACAGGCCATTTCATGTGGCCCTCACACCTGTCCTGCAGCTGTAGCCCTTCTCTGGCCTTCCCCCAGACTCTTACTTTCTGCTTTTAAGCAATGCATCCAGCTTCTTCCCAGCAGCAGTATAAGGAAAGGGGGGTGCACTGTGATGTAAGGGAGAGTGGGGGACTCAACTTCTGATGGTGGGGTGGCTCTTGACATCTAATGTAAGGGGAGGGGATGCGCTGGACATCTAATCTTACAGATACAACCGGCCCTTTTGAGGTCAATCATAATGCTGATGTGGCCCATGATGAAATTGAGTTTGACACCTCTGCCCTAACCCATGGACATTTATCGCTCCCTGAGTCCCTTCCACTCATACGGTATTAAATCCCATTATGCTACATTTTGGGATGTACCACTTTTTCTCTTTGTTCTCCTATCTTTCCATTTTATCTCTCTATCCTAATTTTTTTTTTTCCCATCACTCTCTCTAGCCATCGTTCTTGTTGTTTAATGGCAACTATAATCACAGGTAGTGTTACTCACTGTGTCTCCAACTTTGTGGTGTCTCATAGCAGTGACACCAATGCCGAAATCAGGAGATGGGGTCTCCTCCAGCCCCTCCCACTTCATTCTTTACCAGTCAGCTGACCTCTAGTCTCTGCCCCCCAGCCATGCCATGAACTGAGTGGGTGGCTGTGAAGAGGCTGAGTGGGCAGCCGCAGGCTCCAGGGACAGCCCTGCTGGGCGGCTGCAAAAAGACTGGGATAGCGGTGCAGGCTTCAGGAACAGCCCAGGATTCGGTGACCCCTGGCAAATCGTCATTTGACCCCCAGGTTGAGAACCACTGCACTAGGGCGTTGTCTTAAGATCAGATCTGTGCAGTTATATATAATGTTCTCTACTACAGTCTGTGGGTTTGTACAATGTGTGTGTGTGCGGTGACCTTACAGACATTTTTATACCATCACCATCAGACCGCACTGCTGTGTATGACATAATAAGACTGCAATGTGTGTGGCCAAGTTTTGGCATCTCAAGCTGCCAATTGAAATCTTTCCATAGGTGTATCTCTAGGTATAGTGTGGCCCTTAGAATTCCTAGCGACTGTATTTCGTCCTGTGTCCAGACAAATACATCAAGCTGAATATTAAGGCCCATACACACGATCGGACTTTCATCTGTCCGATGGATGTGTTTTATCGGACAATCTGACCATCTGTATGCTCCATCGGACATTTGGTGTCGGAATTTCCACGGACAAATGTTCACTTTGCATGCTCTCGAACTTTCCGAACAAACAAATGTGTTACCTTGGATTATCCGATCTTGTGTACACAAGTCCATCGGACTAAAATCCAAAGAATAAGCACGCATGCTCCCAACCGATGCTAAAATCAGACAACAATAGAAGAAGCAAAATAAAGGATTGGATGGCCGCACTCCAGGGAACTTCCTGAAAAGTTGTCTTTATTCAGTAAAAATCAGCATAACACATCAAAAGACAGCCACAGAACAGAACTGGACAGCCGACGCGTTTCACACTACTACTTTAGTGCTTAGTCATGGCTGTCATGCCTAAGCACTAAAGTAGTAGTGTGAAACGCGTAGGCTGTCCAGTTCTGTTCTGTGGCTGTCTTTTGACGTGTTATGCTGATTTTTACTGAATAAAGACAACTTTTCTGGAAGTTCCCTGGAGTGAAGCCATCCAATCCTTTCTTTTGCTTCTTCTACTGCTACGTGCACTGCCGGTACCCTGGTGTTTCCGAAGATTCCTTGATTGTTTGCAGCACCTACCTGGAGCGGTGACTCCTTCTTTTTCCGTTGTTTGCTTTGGATTTTGCATCAGACAACAATAGCAGAAGTTGCCCAAAGGTTGGCGGTAAAGAGCTGAAAAACCACGTTGTTTGGTGAATGTTGGCTGAAAATGTTATGCCGTGTGTATGCAGAACAAGTTCACGACCAACGCCCTTCAGACCAAAATCCATGGAGAAGTCAGATGGAAGTCCAATCGTGTGTATGAGGCTTAAGAGACATCACACTACTGACAGCCCGAGTATTATATTAAGCCCAAAAGCAACCTTAGCCTGTGCTGCTCCCAAAACACCCAGTCCGACGTGTTTCGTCCTGCCACGGGGCTTTGTCATACCTCTATATTCTTCTTCTATTCAGCTTTACATAGTGAGCTTGGATGAGCATCTTAGATGCCGACACCTAGGGGATCACCAGACTTGTAGCCTTGGCTCTTGGAGCAGCGCTCTGTGTTGTCACAGACAAAGTGGTCAGTTTTTAAGATATTACATGCGGTTGATAGGTGCACCATGACTATGAGGTTGGACAAGGAGGCCTTTTTTCTATGCTGCTTTTATTACTGGTACGTTGCCCAAAATTCCAAGGGGCAGCAGGAGCTCCGAACTCTGGGTAGTCAAAGCCAAACCTTTTTTTTTTTTCTATTGGAGGAAGTAAAGCTGACCACACACCAGTAGAATTTCTCCTTTCATTTTTTGAATAGCAAATGAGGTCAAATCGACAATCATTCTCGACCGTATTGATGGGAAGAATTACAGGAGAAGAATAGAAAAATTAAAATGAAATTCTAACTGTGAATGTGGTTTTCATTTGGGGAAAATCTGACTTCTTGTGTATCCTGAAACTGAATATGTAATTCTAAACATTAGCAGGGCAATCAAAATTTCTTAAGGTTTCCATTTGAAATTCGGCAAGTCCGTGTTAATGCAATTAAAGTCCAACGATTTTCTAAATTTTCGTACAAGCACCTAAATTCTACGGGTGTGTGGCCAGTTTAGGACATATTTACGTTTTGTCCTTCAAAACCATGTATATAGGATTTTTATCCTTTCTCTGTAATAATTGAATAGCAAAAACATTTAAGGGGACCATTTCTACATTTTTAATACAAAAGACCCTTCCTAGCATCTGCACCTATTTATTAAGCTACTCTGAGCCATTTCTCTCTTCATTATTCCCCATTTTGCCAATAATAAATATAATCCAGCAAAATAGCTTTTATTGTACAGTTTGCCAAATTATACAAATTTATTTTTGCTTATTACCCCTCTAAAGATTCTTCTTGCTTTTTCCGTGAGGCCTCGTACACACGACTGAGGAACTCGTCGTAAATGAAACATCGTTTTCCTTGACGAGTTCCTTGTCAGGCTTGTCGAGAATCTTGAGAAGCTTTCTTTGAGTACACACTGTCAAGACAAAATCTCGTCGTTCTCAAATGCGGTGACGTACAACACGTACGACGGCACTATAAAGGGGAAGTTCGATTCCACTGGCACAACCCTTGGGGCTACTTTTGCTAATCTCATATTACTGCGTGTTAAGTAAAAGTTTGGTAAGAGACGATTCGCGCTTTTCAGTCTGTTACAGCGTGACAAATGTGCCATCTCCATTACGAACGCTACTTTTACCGAAGGTGTGCTCCCGTCTCATACTTTATTCTGAGCATGCGCGGGTTTCTAAGCATACACACGAACGTGTTTCTCGTCGTAAACCAGCCTGACGAGAAACACCACAAGGAAATTGAGACTCCCGACGAGAAAAAAGAGAACTTGTTCCACAACAGTTTTCTCAACGAAAAACACACACAGCCGTTTTCCTCAGCAAAAAAGCTCTGCCACCAAGTTTCTTGATGGATTCTGTCGAGGAAAACGGTTGTGTGTACGAGGCCTGACCCATGGTAATCTTATAGATTTTAGGCTTCATGTACACACAGCCTACTTTGACCGCAGGCCATGGCAAAACTCGGCAAAATCTCTTGCCGCGGTTTGCTTTTTCCGGCAACCGGCGGTCAAAATATTCCTATCCTTACAGCAATTCTTCCACGATCAGAAGAGGGAGGTGGAAGCTCCGTAACCACAGCAGCTCCTAAACTTTGGTAAAATTCTATTGCCGCGTAAACACGATCAGGTTTTCAGTCGGAAAAGCCTTGGATGTTTTTTCCGACAGAATTCCGCTCAAGCTTGGCTTGCATACACACGGTCACAGAAAAGTTCTCTGAACTTTCGACCCTCAAGAACGCAGTGATATACAACACTACGAGTCAGAATTTTACACGTCAGAATTGCTACAGACCAACGGAATTTCCGGCGGAAAAATTGGTGAAAATTCCGACCGTGTGTACGGGGCATTAGTGTACATTGACACATAGGCTTTCATGGAGTTGAGTTTAGGAGCTTTGGCAAAAAAAAATCCAAAAGCTCCTTCAAGTTTAGGAGCTGCAGTGTACACGAAGCCTAAGTCAAGAGAAGGCGGACAAGGATTTTTTTAAAATAATAATGGCATTTGGTCAGTTTCTTTTATGTTTTAAGTTTAGAAAAGTATAAACTAATGTTTACATTTTTATTAAAATAAAACCAACTAAGGCAATCCTGTCTATGCTATCGGGGGAAGAAGGCCAGGAACCCTAGAGCCTTGTAGAGAGGTCCTCCTTTTCCTGAAACTGGTAAATATAAAATATAAATTTGTAATAGTTCAAAAGATTTTTAAACTTTTTGGTACATAATATAACTAGGAAAATATACTATATGGCCTAAAGCCTGTGGATACCTGACAATACACCTATACAAGCTTGTTGGACATCTCATTCTAAAACCATGGCCATTTATACGGAGTTGAACTCTTTTTGTGGCTATATAATTCTTCACTCTTCTGGGAAGGCTTTCCACAAGTTTTTGGGGCTTCTGGTGGAATTGTTTGCTCTTTTGGGAGGGCAAAAATGTTGATCTGTTTCACAATAAATGTTCCAATATATCCCAAAGTTGTTCAATAGGTTTGAGGTCGGGGCTTTGTGCAGGACACTCAAAGTTCCTTCACACCAAACTGATCAAACCATGTCGTTATGGAGCTGGCTTTCTCCACAGGGGCACAGTCATGGTGGAACAGAAAAGTCTTCCCAAACTTTTACCCAAGGCTGGGCTGTTGGACAGCCCATTGCAAAACTATGGAGTCATTCCCCTTTCCAAAGCCATGTCCATTGATATGGCGTTATCCCCCATTCCAAAACTATGGTCACTAATATAGATTTGCCCCACATTCTAAAACCATGGCCATTAATATGGTGTTGCGTCCCTCCCCCCCTTTCCAAAACCACGGCCATTAAAATGGAGTAGCCCCCCATCCCAAAAGCATGACCATTAATATAGTGTTGCCTTCCCCTGCATTCCAATACCATGGTAATTAATATGGAGTCCCCCCCCCCATTCTAAAACCATGGATATTAATATAGAGTTGCCCTTCCTTTATGGCCATAATGTCCTTCACTCTTCTATGAAGTCGTTCCAAAAGATTTTGGAATGTCTGGGGGAATTTTTACCAATTTGTGAGGTCATATACAGTCCTGGTTCACAATGGATGTTCCAATTCATTCCAAAGTTGTTCAATAGGATTGAGGTCAGGGCTCTGTGCAGGACACTAAAGTTCCTCCACACCAAACTGGTCACACCATATGTTTATGGAGCTGGCTTTCTTCACAGGGGCACAGTCATGGGGGAATAGAAAAGTCTTCCCAAACGATTACCGCAAAGCTGAGCTGGTACAGCCCATTCCAAAACCATGGTCATTAACATGGAGTTATCCCCATTCCAAAACCATGGTCATTAATATGAAGTTATCCCCCATTCCAAAACCATGGTCATTAATATGGAGTTATCCCCAATTCCAAACCCATGGTCATTAATATGGAGTTATCCCCCATTCCAAAACCATGGTCATTAATATGAAGTAATCCCCATTCCAAAACCATGGTCATTAATATGGCGTTGCCCCTCCTTTGTGGCCATAACATCTTTTACTCTTCTAGAAAGTCTTTCCAAAAGGTTTTGGAGTATCTGGGGGAATTTCTACTCATTTGTGGGGACATATACTGGTGTTGGATGGGAAGACCTGGCTCACAATGGATGTTCCAATATATCCTAGGGGTGTTAAGTAGGGTTCAGACTTTGTGCAGAACACTCAAGCTCCTCCACACCAAACTGGTCACACCATGGGCCAGATTCAGGTAGAGTTAGGCTGGAGTATCAGTGATACTCCAGCCTAACTGTCACTTTAAGCCGGCGTTTCTGTTTTCTGTAACCAGAAAACAAGAAACGCCGGGTTGGAGTTCCGATGTGATCGGCGTAATTGAATTTCGCCATCGCATCGCAACTTTAATTTAAAAATGGCGCCGGGGGAGTTCCCGCTGATTTACGCCGAAAAAATATGTTAATCAGCGGGAATCGGCAATTCACGATCGTATTCGGGCGCGACGCAGTGACTTTCCGACGTTTCCGTAAGCGATACGCGGCGTAAAGATAAAGCAGCCCCCAAGTGGAGTATCCTATGTTAAGTATAGCCGTCGTCATCGCGTCGGAAAAAAAAAAATTTGCGACGCTTGCGTAAAACGTCCATGAATGGGGATTTGACGTCATTGACGTTCACTGACAGAATTTGGAGCATGCGCACTGGGATGCATTGACAGTCGATGCATGCGCAGTACGTTCGCCGCGGGATCGTGCTTAGTTTAAATAATACACGCCCCCTACCCGCCCAATTTGAATTCCGCCGGCTCATTTGCGATACGCTGCCGCAACTTTAGGAGCAAGTGCTTCATGAATAACAGCACTTGCTCCTAAAATTTCGCCAGAGTAATGTAAATGAGAAACGTTACTCCAGAGCAAAGATGCTCCCATCTACCTGAATCTGGCCCCATGTCTTTATGGAGCTGGCTTTGTACACAGCAAAGTCTTCACTAACCTGTTACCAGAAGGTTGGAAGAACACAATTTTCCTAAAATGTCTTTGTATGATGTAGCATTTACAGTACCCCATGACAACCATTATTGGGGAGGGGGTCCACTTACTTTTGGCCATATAGTGCATAGACATTGCCTTTAAGGTGTCTTAATATCTCTTTATTTTTTTTTACTTTTGACACCATTTCAGTCCATTATAAATCAGAGGACTATGAGATGGTGTTATAGTGCAGTAAACCAAAAAGCAGGTATGTAGATCTTTATAAATAGACCCTTAAATGTGGAAGATATTATTAGCTCACCCAACGTCTGTAAGTGAGCAGCGTGGGCCGGGACATGAGAATTGCTTTGTGATTGTCACAGGTGTACCGCAAATGTCTAATACAGGGTTTCTCAACCAGGGTTCCATGGAACCTTAGGGTTCCTCCAGAGGTTGCTAGGGGTTCCTTGAGCAAAGAACAATCTCAGATAAGTTCCCACTGACACCATTGATATTTTTAGCTATGGGTAAGGGGGTCATTCTTCCCAATAACCACAAGTGTAATGCCGCGTACACACGATTGGAAAATCCGACAAGAAAACCGTGGATGTTGGCTCAAATTTGTGTTGCACAAAATTCCGACCGTCAAGAATGGTGACATACAACACTACAATGAGCCAAGAAAAATGAAGTCTAATTAATTCAGAGCATGCCTGTTTTTTTGTGCGTCGGAATTGCATACAGACGAAAATTAAGAATCAGCTCTCAAATTCTTGTTGTCGGAAATTCCGACAGAAAAAGTCCAATGGAGGCTACACACGGAATTTCCGACCAAAAGCTCCCATCAAACTTTTCTTGTCGGAAATTCCAAACGTGTTTACGCGACATAAGGACCATTGTGCCTGCTGACCATCACACTAATGTATTATGAGTTGTAGATACAATAATGTTTAGCAGAGGTTTGCTCATCCTGGAACGTTATTTCAAGGGTTCCTCTGTGTTGAAAAGGTTGAGAAAGGCTGGTCTACTACAACCTTTCTCAACCAAGGTTCTGTGGAACTCTAGGGATTCGCCAGGGGTTGCTAGAAGATTCTTGAGTGATGAGCAACTTCTGCCTCTCAGATAAGTCAGTTAAGTTCCCGCTGACACCATTGATCTTTTTAGCTATCTGTAAGGGGGGAGATTCTTCCCCATGACCACCAATGCAAGAAGCATTTTCCCCATTGAACATCGCACTAATGTACTGAAAGCTGTAGATATAGTACTTATTACCAGGGGTTCCCTGAGCTCAAAAAGGTGTTGTATGGGTTCCTTCATGTTAAAAAGGTAAAGAAATGTTGATCTAATGTAGTCTTTCAACATCTATTGGAGATGGTGCATTACATGAATGGGCCTTCCCAAAACAGCCTTCCGAGGGAACTAATTTTTCCGTCTCCAAACTGCCTTCCCCTCATTTTCCAAGCAATCATGATGCCTACATCTCCTACCCAACAACCAACCATCTGTCCGCTTCTGAATCTCTCTACATAATCCCAACAAAGAGAGCCCACCACCCCACCGTCTTGTGCTGTCGGAAATCTCAAACCATCCACCATGTTTTTTTACGCTTCATCTTAGGTGATCTATGAAATAACTGTAATAATATATTAATTGTAACAGAAACTATACATGACACCATCACCTACAACATGCATTGTTGTAAAGGTTGGGGGATCGACAAGCGTCATCAGCCAGCCCAGCAATGTACGTTGCCCATACTTCCATACAGTGTACAGATAATGGGATGACATTGAATCATGCATGGATGGAAACTGCTATATTTAATATTTATACCTGTTTTCTAATTCCCTTTATTGACGCTCCAACGCGCTGCCATAAAACTGCATCTGTATAACCGAACTGGAATCGGGGTACGTGTGTGTATATTTACACCCGGTACTTGTACACACGCTCGCGCACGCACGCACCGACCCGCTGCCCCCCTGCCCGCGCCATCTTCAGCTTTCTGGCTCTAGAACCACAAAGGAACTTGGAAATTTGTCTACACTGAATTTTTGTTTTTCTTCTTTTTTTAAAGCAAGAAACAAGGCGAACGTTGTACATGAATAGAGCTTTGCTTTGTAGCCCTTCTATACGTGTTGTTTTTATTTCCACTGTTTTTACAGATCTATTTAATTTTATTTTTACAATTGTTTTATTTATTAAAAAATGAAGAATAACTGTAAAAAAAAAAAAAAATTTAAAGTTTTGAATTTTGTGTCCGAAACGAGACCAGTCCGAGTCCTCCTGTTGTTTCACTTCTTGGTAACGCGATGGTTCTAACGGAGTAGATGCAGATGTCACAGTATGTCCACAAGAATAAAAACAGATTTCAGCATCTAACAAAAAGGACTTGTTTTTGTGTCACTTCTTCTTGTGTCCCTTTCTTATATGAAAAATGAACTCCGGAATAACCAAATATTGTCCCAATCCATTGGTCACTTGTAGTCTTCTTGAACTTCGGTGTGCTTTATATTTCTTCCAAATCTGTGTAGTAATCCAGTGTAAGTGTAGGTGAATGTGTAGCGCTACGTATTAGGCCGCGTACACACGATCGGTCAAAACCAATGAAAACAGACTGAAGGTCCGTTTCATTGGTCCAAACCGATCGTGTGTGGGCCCCATCGGTCAGTTATCCTTCGGTCGAAAAAAGAGAACTTGCTTTAAAATTTAACCGATGGACGCCTAACCGATAGGTCAAAAACGATCGTTAGTATGCAAAAGCATTGGTTAAAAATAGGGTTGTCCCGATACCAGTATCGGTATCGGGACCGATACCGAGTATTTGCGGGCGGGAGTACTTGTACTCCCGCAAATACCCCCGATACCTAAATAGAATACTTGTCCTGCCGCCGCACATGCCGCAATGAAAGCCGCCGCAATGAAAGCCGCCGCACACGCCGCATGGTTAAAGCGTGCGGGAACATCACAGCTTTCATTTGAATAGCTGTAGTGTTCCCGCACGTATAGACACTCCCCCTTGCTCGGGATTGGATGGGTGATCGTGATCTGTCCAATCCCGAGCAAGGGGGAGTGTCTATACGCGCGGGAACACTACATCTATTCAAATGAAAGCTGTGATGTTCCCCGGGCGGCTGCTAGGTATGGGGGAAATGGCTGCGGGGACATGGCTGGAGGGACATGGCTGAAGGGACATGGCTGGAGGGACATGGCTGAAGGGACATGGCTGGAGGGACATGGCTGAAGGGACATGGCTGGAGGGACATGGCTGAAGGGACATGGCTGGAGGGACATGGCTGAAGGGACATGGCTGGAGGGACATGGCTGGAGGGACATGGCTGGAGTTACATGGCTGGAGGGACATGGCTGAAGGGACATGGCTGGAGGGACATGGCTGGGGAGACATGGCTGCATATGTGGGGGACATGGCTGGAGGGACATGGCTGCATATGTGGGGGACATGGCTGCATTTGTGGGGGACATGGCTGCATATGTGGGGGACATGTGTGGAGGGACATGGCTGCATATGTGGGGGACATGGCTGCATATGTGGGGGACATGGCTGCATATGTGGGGGACACATTTAAAAAAAAGTATCTGTATTCGGTATCGGCGACTACTTGAAAAAAAGTATCGGTACTTGTACTCGTCCTAAAAAAGTGGTATTGGGACAACCCTAGTTAAAAAGCTGCGCATGCTCAGAATCAAGTCTACGCATGCTTGGAAGCATTGAACTTTTTTCAGCACGTCGTCGTGTTTTACATCACCGCGTTCTGACACGATAGTTTTTTATAACCGATGGTGTGTACGCACATCAGACCATCAGTCAGCTTCATCGGTTAACCGATGAAAACGGTCCTTCGGACCGTTCTTATCGATAGACTGATGGTGTGTACTTAGTGTAATGTACTTAGTGTAGTGTAATGTGAAAAAACACCACATAATATATACTCAACAGGGTATAACCTATATACTTAATAATGTTCAATCCACATGAAAACAATGAGCCGTTTTCCTCGACAGAATCCATCAATAAAACTTGGTGGCAGAGCTTTTTTACCGAGGAAAGCGGTCGTGTGTGTTTGTTTTTCGTCGAGAAAACTGTCGTGGAACGCGACGAGAAAAAAAGAGAGCAAGTTCTCTTTTTCCTCGTCGGGAGTCTCAATTACCTCGTCGTGTTTCTCATCGGGCTGGTTTACTCTGAGAAATACGTTGGTGTGTATGCTTAGAAACCCGCGTATCCTCAGAATAAAGTATGAGACGGGAGCGCACCTTTGGTAAAAGTAGCGTTCGTAATGGAGATAGCACATTTGTCACGCTGTAACAGACTGAAAAGTGCGAGTCGTCTCTTACCAAACTTTTACTTAACACGCAGTAACATGAGATTAGCAAAAGCAGCCCCAAGGGTTGTGGAATCAAACTTCCCCTTTATAGTGCCGTCGTACGTGTTGTACGTCACCGCGTTTGAGAACGACGAGATTTTGTCTTGAGAGTGTGTATGCAAAGAAAGCTTTTTTTTCTCGACAAGCCTAACAAGGAACTCGTCGAGGAAAACTATGTTTCATTTACGACGAGTTCCTCGGTCGTGTGTACGAGGCCTGAGTCCATGTACAAATTCAATGTGATAAATTATCTATCGTGAGTAAATAACATAAAGATGTCATGAGACTGAATGAACCATCCCAACGGAGATCTTCAGATGTAAGATGTAATTATGAATGTGCTTACCGGAACCGTTGGACCCGACTGTCATACGACAACAGGTCAATCGAGCTTACGGTACCCAACCAGCTGTTTAACGGGACTGTCAGCGAAGATCCAAAAATAAGTGGAATACACCTCCCTGGTGTCCAGAAGACGTCAACCGAAGGTAAGGTCAAGGAGCCCGGTATTCCTCAGCCGAAGGTGACTCCGATAGAGGTGACTCAACCATGGAGTAGGTAGAGAAATCGCAAAGATCCAACACACATCTGAGAACAGCTCAGTTCAGATAGACAGCAACCCTTAATAGGGTAATGGGGACCAGCTGGAGACACTCAAAAAAAAGTTTCCTCCACAGAGCATGCAAAGAAAATAAAAAATAGTGTCTCCGATGGTGCAGGTCAGCAAAAAAAAGGTTTTGATGGTAAAAAACAGCATACAGGCTAAAAAAGTGGATCACAGTTTAAAGATTCATAAAAGCAATATGGGAGCAGGTGTTGCTAGCCTGACGCATTTCGTTCCAAGAAGGACTTCTACTGGGGCTTCAACCAGTGTGAGACTTCCTGTAATAAAGACCGCTCACTGCTACTCTCCCTCCTTGTGCAGGGTGACTGGTCTTTTCTCTACCCCCTCATGTAGATATCACCCTAGGAAGGGGTAGATTGTATGCTGTATAGGTTATCCTCCCAGGAAGGTGTGCATTATACAGATACAAGTCTAAAGGAGAACGAAGCTTTGGAATCCAAGGACCTAGACTATGGAACGCTCCACCAACCAGCATCCGGTTGGAGGTGAATCACCTGGCCTTCAGAAAAAAACTCAAAACCCATATTTTCTGACGGCAAAAGTACAGTAGGGAAAGGATACTAAGCGCCCAGAGGCGATTCAGTTTGCATGTGTTGCACTGTATAAGTTTCTCACTCACTCACCCCCTTGGATTTTTACATACATTACAGCCTTTAGTTCATAAGCTTGTTGTAAAGAAGCGGGTCCAGGAAGCCCCAGCCACAGCATCCTTAAGAACGGAGGAGTCATCAGCTGTCAATGGTTTTCCCCCGCTGACAGCATAGTAAAAAAAAATGCTAGTAAAAAAAGAAGATCTATACCAGACCCTTATCCGAGCAAGCAGCTCGAGCTCGGCAGGTAAGGAAAGGGGTTGTGGCATCCCTCCCAACCATACCAGGCCACATGCCCTCAACATGGGAGGGTGGGTGCCCCCGCCGCGACCCAGAAAAAAAGGAACCTCCTCCAATGCTGCAATGGGACAGATGCTGTCATTCAGAGAATCTGCCCTCTTGGGACGTCATCACCCAGGGTATGATGGGTTCGTGACATCACAAGGGACGGGATTTCTGCCGTCCCTTTGTTATACTGTATATGAAATGTGCAACATTGAAGCAGACAGATCGGCAGGGCGCAGCGTTGCAGGGGGGTTGTTTTTTTATTTTTTTAGCGGGTCGATGGTGGGAGTGGCGGCGGAGGAAGAAAAAAACACTGAAAAAAGAAGACAGGAGAAAGAAGAAGACTGGATAGGAAGAAGCGGGGGAAGAAAAATACTAAAGGACTTGTCAAAAACTGTCTATTGTCTTTTGACACGCTACACAACTTTTTTGTTGAATGGGTAGGGGGCTTTTGGATTCTAATAAGCCCCCCGCTCGCAGACCCCTACAAGCGCCGGCAGAGCCCCCCACCCCAAAGTACCCCCCATGTTGAGGGCATATGGCCTGGTATGGTTCAGGAGGGGGTGCATGCGCTTGTCCCCTTCCCTTCCTGACCTGCCGGGCTGCATGCTCGATAAGGGTCTGGTATGGTTTTGGGGAGGACCCCACGCCATTTCTTTGCGTGAATTTTTTTAGCTGACAAATCTTTTCTTTTACATTCACCTGACAGCTGAAGACTAATTGGTTGTTAAGGACGCGGCAGCCGGCTTCCTGACCCGCTGCTTAGCAACCAACTATATACAGTTAATATAAAGGCAAAAAAAAACACAAATCGCGGTAAAAATGCGTTTTGGATGTGGGTCCATTGACATTGAAGTCTATTATATGCAAAACGCTGCATTTTGCAGGGAAAAAGAGGTCCCCAACCCTTTTCAAAACGCCAGAGGCACAAAAATGCATTGATGTGAATGTGTTTCATAGAAACCTGTGTTATAAAAATGAAGTGCATTGCTGCAAAAAGCATCAAAAAACGCATTGACTCGTTTTCCCGCAACATGCAGTGTTTTGCATGTAATAGACTTATAATAGACTTGTTATAGACGATTTTACTGCAATGTACGTTTTGTGATTTGTGGTTATTTTTTGCCTTTACATTCACTCTATGTAGCCAGTTTCTAAGGAGCAGGCCAGGAAGCCGGCCGCCATGTCCTTAACAACTAATGAGTCATCAGCTGTCAGTGGGATTTGTTAAAGTGGGGCTTCCAGGTTCTGATAAGCCCCCCTGCCCGCAGACCCCCAGAACCCTGGCTGTCTTCCCGCTATGCATATTGCTTTTGAACGTAGCTGCAGTGCTTTTTGCTGTGCTTTCCACGCTTTTTTAACCGCGATTTGCATTTTGTGTTTTTTGGGCTTCTTTTTCCTCCGCCACCGCTCCCGTCGCCGATCCTCTGAAAATAAAACAAACCATTTCCATCACTGCGATGAAGAAGCGGGGGAAGAAGACCAGAGGAAGAAGAAGACATTTTTAATAAAGGACTTGTCAAAAACTGTCTATTGTCTTTTGGGGGCGGGATCTGGGGGCCCTCTTTTTAAAGAGGGCTTCTGGATTCTGATAAGCCCCCTGTCCGTAGACCACCACAACCCTGGCTTGCCCCCTCTCTTGTCCCTTTCCTGACCTGCCAGGCTGCATGCTCGGATAAGGGTCTGGTATAGATTTTGGGGGGGGGGGGACCCCACGCCATTTAAAAAAAAATGTATTGATTAAACAGAGTGTCTATTGGGCTGGTTAGAGTGGATGATGTCATCACTATAGCACAAAGCTTTAAAAAAATTATCTTTTGTTTCTTTTCTATAAATTGCTCTCACGCCCACAAGATCTACTTGTCATACATTTATACATCAAAACGTAGGTATTTTTGTCTAGTTTCAGGCATGGTGCTCAGTTTTGTGATACACCTTTTACTTTTGGCTGGTTGAGCTTCCAAATGACAAGAGTTCCACACTTTCTTCTATTGACTGTGCTGTATTAGACATTCATGGGTGTGTGTTGCGTTATTTTGAGGGGACAGCAAATTTACACTGTTATACAAGCTGTACACTCACTACACAACATTGTAGCAAAGTGTAATTTCTTCAGTGTTGTCACATGAAAAGATAGAAGAAAAGATTTACACAAATGCGAGGGTTGTACTTACTTTTGTGACATACTGTATGTCAGGGGTCTCCAAACATTCTAAACAAAGGGCCGGTTTATTATCCTTCAGACTCTTGGAGGGCCGGACTTTGGCAAGCAGGAGTGGAAATTTTCCTGGCATCGTTGTTAGTAAACATCTGGTTTTAGGGGAAGGAATAGTGCCCCATTGCTGGTATCATAGGGAGGAATAGTGCTCTATTAGTTGTGTCAGTGGGAGAAATGGTGCTCCATTGTCAGTGTCAAATGGCAGAATAGTGTCTCGTATCAGTGGAGGGATTGTGCCCCAAGGGCCAGATAAAGGCAAACAAAGGGCCGCAGTGTGGAGACCACTGCTGTATGTGATCTCCCGCACACAGAGGGGTGTACTTAGTTTTGTGAGATGCTGTATATATTTATTGTGATTTATAAATGGTTACATCACACATGGCGTGTGCTGAGGTCTGCAGAAATGAAGGATTTTTGTATTTAAAACTTTAATGTAAATCTAGACAGTTGAGGGGGCGTAATATTCCCGCTGGGTGGAGTATGCGATCCCCTTTCAATTTTGTGATTTTTGCCACGATTGTCGCCTGACAAAGCGCAGGACTGCTTGTGTGAAACAGACGTCTCGTAATTTTTGTTTGTGTGATTTGTCAGATGACAATATTATCCCATGATTGGGGTGCCATTGAAAGTAACGGGATCACAAGCGTGTCACACGTTTTGCGGCAATTTGGGAATTTGCAGTAATTCCGCACGCGATCCGGAACGCCTGGGTGTGATCGCAGCCAAAGCTAAGCGTCTATCAGTTGCTGGGTTCTCCTTCTATAGACTCTGGGGCAACATTTTCTTCCTCAAACACTCCACATATTCTTTTCATTCTTTTTCCCCCGCTAATATATACTCTGCATTGACCTTGTATAGCGCTTTTCTCTCTAAGGACTCCAAGTATTGGAGATGGCGTTGGCCGGGAATCGAACCCGGGTCAGCTGCTTGGAAGGCAGCTATGCTTACCACTGCACCACCAACGCAAAAGTAGCATGTAGTGTGGGAGGAAACCGGAGTACCCGGAGTAAACCCACGCAAGCACAGGGAGAACATGCAAACTCCATGCAGATAGTGTCCTGGTCAGGATTTAAACCAAGGACCCCAGTGCTGCAAGGCTAAACCCTAAGCCTCTGTGCTGCCCATTTACGGCCTCTGATCTCTAAGGCCCGCCCCCGCTGAGCGGGGTAAATCACTTATGTTCATTTAAAGTGCCTTCAGAAAAAATCCAAACTTATACTAAACTACAATCTATAACACTCCTATAATAAAACACACCCAAATAACAATAAAGAGGGGTACAGTGGTCCCCAAATTAGCAACACAATGGAGCTAAATATTCCATTCACCCATAGGCCTCGTTCACACGGAGTACGTACCCCATGGGAGGGCCGTGTTTACCAGAATGGGGATGCACAGGTGTTCCCAGCATCCCGTGTAGGCAGTCACATTGTTGTCAACTGGGGTGCAGTGACTGTACCCAATGTGACATCTGTGTGGGTGCCGGTGCACGGCCCCGAACGCACCCAGGGTGCGTCCACGCAACTGCACCAACATGGATGTCCTTTTTGGGGTTAACGCTGCCTCCACACAGGGTACAGATTCATAAACTCTGTGTGAGGGAGGCCTTGGACTTCTCCTCTTATAGCCGGTCCAACACATGCCTCAAAAACATACCGGCGTTCAACCTCCTCTTATAGCCGGTCCAACACACGCCTCAAAAACATACTGGCCTTCAACCTCCCCTCATAGCCAGTTCAACACATGCCTCAAAAACATAACGGTCTTTAACCTCCCTTTATAGCCGGTCCAACACTCGCCTCAAAAGCCTACCGGCCTCCAAAGTTCACAACATAATCAATTACTTTATGTCGTTCGACAATACATAGATCAAACATATCACCTGTAAAAACGTGCTTGAGATGTTGGTGGTAAACAGCCTGCTCCAAAAGCTGCCTCATATCCAAAAATTGCCAAGAGTGTAAATGTAGACATTATGCTTTAAGGTTAATCAAAAATATCACATTCTAAAAGGGAAAAGTAGAACAAGGGGAGGTGGAGTATGGAAGAAACAGAGAGGGAGAAAAGTAGGGGGGATGGAAAGTTGCAGGTAAGGAAGGGGTGTGGGGGTTCCCCCAAACCCTCACCCCCTTCTTCCTCCAACCTTCCCTTCTCCCCCCTTTCCTCCCTGTTCCATACTCCCTCTTTGTTCTACCTTTCCCTTTAGAGTGTTATATTTTTGATTAACCTTAAAGCTTAATGTCTACATTTACACTCTTGACAACTTTTGGAGGGCTCGGTTCGGTTCCCCCCGGGCCTAGCAGGCTGTTTACATCTCAGGCACTTTTTTACAGGTGATTATGTTTGGGAAATGTATTGTCAAACCTTAAAGCTTCTGCAGAACACTAAATAGAGGGCTGAGTGGAAGACCCTCCTGTTGCTGGAGTGGCAGCCGCCACCATTGTAAGGACCTGTGTTGGTACAGCCGTACCTAGTTCCTGGGAGGGTTCCTTAGACTTGTTGAGTCTTCTTCTAGGAACAGTCAATTGTCTTGTTTGTCCAATTACATTGATAGTTGGTGATTCAGAAGTTCCTAAAATGAAAAAAAAAAAAAGGAGTGGCAGCTGCCACCAGTGTAGGGACCTGTGTTGTTACAGATGTACCTGGTCCCTGGGAGGGTTCCTCAGACTTTCCACACACAAAACTTGAACTATGCTGAAAAGATAATGTGGCACTGATGAGAATCTCTTAAGAAAATTATGACATAGTGGAACCTGATGATAATGACTTGACTTGAAGATCTTCTCCCTCATGTTCTCTAGCAAATCATCTTCTGATCCCTCCTCCTCGGCTCCTAGTTTGACATTTCTTCCAACATTCTGGCCATCTTCTTTCCCAAAAAAGCAGCACCCCTCCCATTTAGGTGCAATCCATCAGGGCTATAAAGATGGTAACCGACTGAAAAGTCAGCCCAGTTCGACATGAAGCCAAACCCCTCCTCCCTGCAATAGTTCCTCAGCCACATGTTAAGCTCCCTAAGCTCCTGCTGCCTCTCTGGTGTGGCTCGAGGTACAGGCAGTATTTCTGAAAATACTTGCTTGGAGGTCCTTTTCTTCAATATAGCCCCTAAGTCCCTGAAATCATTTTTTAGGGCACCCCATCTTCCTCTAACTTTGTCATTAGTTCCAATATGTATCATGACAGCTGGGTTCTCCCCAGTCACATCCAACAATTTGTCCATCTGATGTACAATGTCCCGAACACGAGCACCCGGTAAACAATGTACTGTTCGGTAATAGCAGTCTTTGTGACAAATTTCCCTCTCTGTCCTTCTAATTATTGAGTCCCCTACCACCAGTATCTTCATTTTTTTTGCTGTAACTTTGCCCCCATCTTCACTGGAGGAGATGTTCCCAAGGTTTCTCTGGCATTTTGGTGGAGTCTCATCTTGAACGTCACATTCTGAGCGAGTCTCAGCATGAGAGTCACATTCTGGTGGGCTCTCAAAATGAGCTTCACATTCTGGTGGAGCATCAACCTGAATTTCTTCCAGCCTTTTGGTCACCTTCTCTCCCAATAGAGCGGCACCCTGCTTATTTAAGTGCAGTCCGTCCCTGCTATAGAGCCGGTAATTTACCGAAAAGTCAGTCCAGGTCTCCATGAACCCAAACCCCTCCTCCCTGCACCAGTTCCTCAGCCATTTGTTAAGTACCATAAGCTCCTGCTGCCTCTCTGGTGTGGCTCGAGGTACAGGCAGTATTTCTGAAAATATTGCCTTGGGGGACCTTTTTTTCAATATGGCCCCTAAGTCTCTGAAATCATTTTGTAGGGCGCTCCATCTTTCTCTAACTTTGTCATTGGTACCAATATATACCATGACAGCTGGGTCCTCTCCAGCGCCATCCAATAATCTGTCCATGCAATCTACAATGTTCCGAACCCGAGCGCCAGGTAAACAACATACTGTCCGGCGATAATGGTCTTTGTGACAGATTTCCCTCTGTATTCTTCCAATAACTGAATCCCCTACAACTACTATGTGCCTATCCTTTCTGGTAACCTTGCCCTCATCTTCGTCACATGCTGGTGGTGTCTCCGTGTGAACGTCACATGCTGGTGGTGTCTCCGTGTGAACGTCACATGCTGGTGGTGTCTCCGTGTGAACGTCACATGCTGGTGGTGTCTCCGTGTGAACGTCACATGCTGGTGGTGTCTCCGTGTGAACGTCACATGCTGGTGGTGTCTCCGTGTGAACGTCACATGCTGGTGGTGTCTCCGTGTGAACGTCACATGCCTGGGGAAGCCTCCGTGTGAACGTCACATGCCGGGGAAGCCTCCGTGTGAACGTCACATGCCGGGGAAGCCTCCGTGTGAACGTCACATGCCGGGGAAGCCTCCGTGTGAACGTCACATGCCGGGGAAGCCTCCGTGTGAACGTCACATGCCGGGGAAGCCTCCGTGTGAACGTCACATGCCGGGGAAGCCTCCGTGTGAACGTCACATGCCGGGGAAGCCTCCGTGTGAACGTCACATGCCGGGGAAGCCTCCGTGTGAACGTCACATGCCGGGGAAGCCTCCGTGTGAACGTCACATGCCGGGGAAGCCTCCGTGTGAACGTCACATGCCGGGGAAGCCTCCGTGTGAACGTCACATGCCGGGGAAGCCTCCGTGTGAACGTCACATGCCGGGGAAGCCTCCGTGTGAACGTCACATGCCGGGGAAGCCTCCGTGTGAACGTCACATGCCGGGAAGCCTCCGTGTGAACGTCACATGCCGGGGAAGCCTCCGTGTGAACGTCACATGCCGGGAAGCCTCCGTTGTGAACGTCACTTGCCGGGGAAGCCTCCGTGTGAACGTCACTTGCCGGGGAAGCCTCCGTGTGAACGTCACTTGCCGGTGAAGCCTCCGTGTGAACGTCACTTGCCGGTGAAGCCTCCGTGTGAACGTCACTTGCCGGTGAAGCCTCCGTGTGAACGTCACTTGCCGGTGAAGCCTCCGTGTGAACGTCACTTGCCGGTGAAGCCTCCGTGTGAACGTCACTTGCCGGTGAAGCCTCCGTGTGAACGTCACATGCCGGGGAAGCCTCCGTGTGAACGTCACATGCCGGGGAAGCCTCCGTGTGAACGTCACATGCCGGGGAAGCCTCCGTGTGAACGTCACATGCCGGGGAAGCCTCCGTGTGAACGTCACATGCCGGGGAAGCCTCCGTGTGAACGTCACATGCCGGGGAAGCCTCCGTGTGAACGTCACATGCCGGGGAAGCCTCCGTGTGAACGTCACATGCCGGGGAAGCCTCCGTGTGAACGTCACATGCCGGGGAAGCCTCCGTGTGAACGTCACATGCCGGGGAAGCCTCCGTGTGAACGTCACATGCCGGGGAAGCCTCCGTGTGAACGTCACATGCTGGGAAGCCTCCGTGTGAACGTCACATGCCGGGGAAGCCTCCGTGTGAACGTCACATGCCGGGGAAGCCTCCGTGTGAACGTCACATGCTGGGGAAGCCTCCGTGTGAACGTCACATGCCGGGGAAGCCTCCGTGTGAACGTCACATGCCGGGGAAGCCTCCGTGTGAACGTCACATGCCGGGGAAGCCTCCGTGTGAACGTCACATGCCGGGGAAGCCTCCGTGTGAACGTCACATGCCGGGGAAGCCTCCGTGTGAATGTCACTTGCCGGTGAAGCCTCCGTGTGAACGTCACTTGCCGGTGAAGCCTCCGTGTGAACGTCACTTGCCGGTGAAGCCTCCGTGTGAACGTCACTTGCCGGTGAAGCCTCCGTGTGAACGTCACTTGCCGGTGAAGCCTCCGTGTGAACGTCACTTGCCGGTGAAGCCTCCGTGTGAACGTCACTTGCCGGTGAAGCCTCCGTGTGAACGTCACTTGCCGGTGAAGCCTCCGTGTGAACGTCACTTGCCGGTGAAGCCTCCGTGTGAACGTCACTTGCCGGTGAAGCCTCCGTGTGAACGTCACTTGCCGGTGAAGCCTCCGTGTGAACGTCACTTGCTGGTGAAGCCTCCGTGTGAACGTCACTTGCTGGTGAAGCCTCCGTGTGAACGTCACTTGCTGGTGAAGCCTCCGTGTGAACGTCACTTGCTGGTGAAGCCTCCGTGTGAACGTCACATGCTGGTGAAGCCTCCGTGTGAACGTCACTTGCTGGTGAAGCCTCCGTGTGAACGTCACTTGCTGGTGAAGCCTCCGTGTGAACGTCACTTGCTGGTGAAGCCTCCGAGTGAACGTCACATGCTGGTGAAGCCTCAATGTAGCATTCATATTCTGTCTCGCTCACTAGGGCAGTCCTGCCTTGTGAGCTGTCTCTGCAGTAAATACTGCGTACATCTGCAATAAAAAAAGAAGAATCAGGCTTAGCACTTTCACCTACATTATATATATTTTTATACAACATCAAATTATACAGAGAACAGTTCAAAATTCCAATGCCAGGGACAATAAATAAACCCAACATGACGGGGACACAGGGATCACTAATGGTGGCACAATTAATGGTGTTATCCCCAAAAAATAAAGATCCTGTTCCTTTTAAGCCTGTTATAGTGCTTGTGCTGTGTATGAAATATCTGGCTGATCCTACCAGTTTCTACCCCCCCCATCTCTGCACCGACTCCCATGTATCAGGGCTGCAAAGTTCTGACACCAGAGTCAGTACATGTCTCCATCATACACTACTATCTGCAGCTCTCCCTGTGTCTCCTCACCCACCCTGTATGTGTCTCCATCATATGCTACTATCTGGAGCTCTCCCTGTGTCTCCTCCCCCTCACCCTCCATGTACATGTCTCCATCATATGCTACTATCTACAGCTCTCACTGTGTATCCTCCCCCCCCTCCCTGTACATGTCTCCATCATACGCTACTATCTGAAGCTCCCCCTGTGTCTCCTCCTCCCCCTACATGGCTCCATTATACACTACGATCTGCAGCTCTCCCCGTGTCTCTTCCCCTCACCCCCCCCCTGACTGTCATCTCTCACTATCCCTGATCTGTTCATCCCCTCTGTTACATAAAAAGCTGCATCCTAGTGCCTGTGCTCTATAAACAAAAAAAACATTTCTACTTGTATTACAATGTATCCATCTTGGCCTCGGTGTAATCTTCAACTGCCATAATGCTGCACATGTGATCCGTTATGACAGTTTGATTGAGAGTGACAGTTGGCATTCCCAGCATGCCGGTGCATTGCCATGAAATGAGATTTGCCATGGAATGAGATGGTCCGCCTCCATCACATTCTATTGGCTCACTCATGTCACGTGACATATTTAAACATCAAGTATTGACGCAAACATCAGTCACAGCTAGGCTATCATAGGGAGAGGATCTCCTCTCCCTGTGATTGCCCGATAGCGCTGTCAGCAGCGTGCCTCCCGCCAGCGCTAAGTACACCCCGCGCCCGCAGCTCTTCCCCGTCCCCTGTGCTCGCAGTCACAGCTAGGCTATCATAGGGAGAGGATCCAGCTAGGCTATCGTAGGGAGAGAATCTCCTCTCCCTGTGATTGCCCGATAGCGCTGTCAGCAGCGTGCCTCCCGCCAGCGCTAAGTACACCCCGCGCCCGCAACTCTTCCCCGGAGGCAGACACGTCAGCAGGAGACAGCACAGCAAGGAGAAGGAGGGGGCTGGGAGAGGGAGGATGGAGGGATGGGATTTGCTGCTGGAGTATGGGGGGGGAAGCAGAGCCTGGGGGGGACTACAAGTACCAGCTGCACCTTTCTGTCTACTCTACCTATACAGTCAGAGATCTCTAATTTCTCTACATATATATTACATATATCTACTGCTGTTATATAATATTATAATGAGCAGATCTATGTATCCTGGAGGACTACAAGTACCAGCTGCACCTGAGTGACTGATCTCTAATTGTATAACATACATATTACATCTACTGCTGATATATAATATTATAATGAACAGATCTATATATCCTGGAGGACTACAAGTACCAGATTCACCTGGGAACCTGTCTACTCTACTTATACAGATCTGCTCATTATAATATTAAAGACCAGCAGTAGATGTAATATGTGTGCTTTACAATTAGAGATCAGTCACTCCATAGGTAGAGTAGACAGGATCCTAGGTGAAGCTGGTACTTGTAGTCCTCTAGGATGTATTGATCTACTCATTGTAATAATGTATAACAGCAGTAGATGTAATATGTATGTAATGATATTAGAAATATATGTGATGTTATAGGCAGGATCCCAGGTGCAGCTGGTACTTGTAGTCCCCCCAGCCTGTAAAGATCTGCTCATTAAAATATTAAAGAACAGCAGCAGATGTAATATGTGTGCTTTACAATTAGAGATCAGTCACTCCATAGGTAGAGTAGACAGGATCTCAGGTGCAGCTGGTACTTGTAGTCCTCCAGGATATATATATATGCTCATTATAATATTATATATCAGCAGTTGATGTAATATGTATGTAGAGAATCTATAGATCTCTGACTCTATAGGCTGAGTAGACAGGATCACAGGTGCAGCTGATACTTGTAGTCCCTCCAGGCTGTAAAGATCTGCTCATTATAATATTAAAGAACAGCAGTAGATGTAATATGTATGTTATACAATTAGAGATCGGTCACTCAGGTGCAGCTGGTACTTGTAGTCCTCCAGGATATAAAGATCTGCTCATTATAATATTAAAGAACAGCAGTTGATGTAATATGTATGTAGAGAAATTAGAGATCTCTGACTGTATAAGTAGAGTAGACAGGTTCCCAGGTGAATCTGGTACTTGTAGTCCTCCAGGATATATAGATCTGTTCATTATAATATTATATATCAGCAGTAGATGTAATATGTATGTAGAGAAATTAGAGATCAGTCACTCAGGTGCAGCTGGTACTTGTAGTCCTCCAGGATACATAGATCTGCTCATTATAATATTATATAACAGCAGTAGATATATGTAATATATATGTAGAGAAATTAGAGATCTCTGACTGTATAGGTAGAGTAGACAGAAAGGTGCAGCTGGTACTTGTAGTCCCCCCAAGGCTCTGCTTCCCCCCCATACTCCAGCAGCAAATCCCATCCCTCCATCCTCCCTCTCCCAGCCCCCTCCTTCTCCTTGCTGTGCTGTCTCCTGCTGACGTGTCTGCCTCCGGGGAAGAGCTGCGGGCGCGGGGTGTACTTAGTGCTGGCGTGAGGCACGCTGCTGACAGCGCTATCGGGCAATCACAGGGAGAGGAGATCCTCTCCCTATGATAGCCTAGCTGTGACTGATGTTTGCGTCAATACTTGACGTTTAAATATGTCACGTGACATGAGTGAGCCAATAGAATGTGATGGAGGCGGACCATCTCATTCCATGGCAAATCTCATTTCATGGCAATGCACCGGGAATAGAAATGTTTTTTGAAACTGTTAAATCCAAGGGTTTCCTTCCGCTTCAAACCGGTAGAAACCGGTTCTTTTTTAAATAACACACAGGCACTAGGATGCAGCTCTGTACCTGACAGAGGGGAGGATAGAAAGATCACATAGAGGCTTAACAATCACTTTAATATCTCCTTCTGTTCTAAAATTCTATGAAAAGGAATCATTTTGGGGTGAAGGTTCCTTCGATCGATGAGTGGAGGTGACTTATCCATTTTGTATCGATCACTATCCATAGTACTTACCAATCTTGGTGTCTGTATCCCGGTGATGTCCATTGGCTTTACAGCCGGATCCGAAACATCCAACAACGGCTCTGATACAGCCGCGTACAAACGCCCGGCTCCTCTTCATCTTGGAGGGCTTTTTGGGGGTATCTGCAGGCTGGTCACTGATACCTCCTTCCACAGCCGCCCTTCCACAGCTGGCTTTCTCTTTGGTGTTTTTCAGAGAAAAAAGCTTTTTACATTTAAATTGTCTCATAAGAAATAAAGAAACGCTCTTTAAATGTACAAGAATAGAAATCGCAATGAAATCGAATCGAATTGCAAGAAAAATCTCAGGAGAGATTTGAAGCGCGTCTTCACTGGTCAGTGAACACTCAGCAACTGCTCTCCTCCCTCTCTGCAGCTGTTTATATAGGGTCAGCCAATGACATCACAGGTCATGTGACTTTGAACTCTCATGATGACTCACGCAAAAAAAATAACTGCCACTTTTTCTTAAAGGAGCCACGTCCTTATTTTTGAAATTTGTGAATTCAGCTTGCAGGATCAGTATATGGATCTAATAGGGACACGGCTCCTTTAAGAAGATGTTATTGTGAATAAGATATTTAACCCTTTCAGTCCCATGGCTGAAATGTCTGTTTATATGATAACATCTTTTCATCTACTTTATTTTCTCGTTATTACACCCCAATTATTTCTCTATTTTTAACCCTTTCACTACGAAATCAAATATATTTTTTTAAATTTTAAGCCCTTTAACTGCCAAAACAATATTTTTCCCCCCCATTTGTTATTTTATAAATAAAGGAAATCCTGTTTATTTTTAGTGTTGGACGGAGTGGAGAGGGATTATTAGAACCTGTCAGGCTTTTTCCTTTAACCACTTAAGGACCCGCTCATGTACATTTACGTCGGTACTTTAGAGATGGATATCTCGGTAACGGCAGCAGCTGCTCCCACAACCGAGGTATCCATCTTTAGCGTGAGCGCTCTTGTAAATGATAACGGTGGTCTTCGTGGCAGATTCGCCGCAAGATCACCGTTATCGGCGGCGGGAGAGGCGATCGGGTCCTTCAGCTGGCTGTGTGGGGATGTGAGGGCAAGATGGCCCCCACCCGTCCCCATAGCATAGCAGGGCAGAAGTGACTTCAAAACGTCAGTTCCGCCCATGCGTCTCATTTCATGGCAATGCACCGGCATGCTGGGAATGCCAACTGTCACTCTCAATCAGAGAACCATGAAGGGAGATGCCCACTAGGGCGTGTTCTCAACAAATGATGAAAAGACCCCTGGTGGGTACGATGGATAGTGCCCAGCTGGTGGGTCCCTGTACAGGTATGTTCCTATGTGTAAACCTGATTGGAGGAAACTAGGTTAAAAGGGATGCAGACTGGCATGTGTCAATTCGCGACAGTATTGGCCTGATGAAAAAACGGATTTGCTTACTGGAGCACAGTAATCAACAGATATGGTTATCGTTTGTTCCGGGACAGCAGGTGCGATAATCCCAGCCGTTAAATAGTAATATGGCAGTTTAAACCATATACGCTAAAGAGTAAAAAAATATATTTAATAATAAACTGTGAAGAATAGTGATATACCAATTTAAGAAAAATAAATAAAAATAATAATAATAATAATAATAATAATAAACAAAGAATATATATAAAGAATGAAATAACTGCCCATGTTAAAGGACAGAAAATAATAGTCATTAGCACATCACCCAGAGAGTATAACTATATATCACTCGGGGAGTGCAGATATACTAAGCTGCAGCAGTGCTTGACTATAAAAAAGTGTCACTATTAAAGTTCTTTTTATATTTTTATTTACTAACCTTGCGGCTGATTGATGAAGGATGGACTCTCAATGCTATGGTTATAAAGACCTATACTAGCCCTGATAAGTGTTAAAATAAACAGGGAAAGATAGACAGAGTTTAAAAAAAATTAGAGATCGCTATCCAAATAGAGCAATTCAAAATTGCTGTTCTCAATAATCTGTACCTGTATGCAGCATAGGTTAGAAGGACACACATCCGATCTCTCCATGAGCTCAGCGCTGAATGCTGACAGCTCATGGAG
The DNA here is from genome assembly GCA_029574335.1 of Rana kukunoris. Lineage (NCBI taxonomy): Eukaryota > Metazoa > Chordata > Amphibia > Anura > Ranidae > Rana > Rana kukunoris. Next base: position 478,501,370 of record CM056053.1, read on the forward strand.
CTTTTAAAATAGTCCCTCCAATCAGGTGCAACGCACCTCAGCTGTTGGGAGGGCGGAGAGCCTGGTGGTATTGGGCGGAGAGATGACAAGTCTAGAGGGAGTTCCCTGGGAAGCCCTGATAGAGGCGCGCATACGTGCTGGCGCGATGTGCGCGCGATTGGGCTACAACACTCGGGAACACTAAAGACTGCCTATGGGAGGGACGTGGGTGTACCTCGACCAAAAGGAATTGTCAGGGGGCGGACCTGAACAGCATCCGGGCCTCCGCTCGGATTCGAAGCTAAGCCAGCAAGCATCGGTTCAGGCCCCCTACCGCCCATAGGCTGTTACACATAGTTAGAGACATATAAACTGCTAAATATCAGTACGTCCTGTTTGGGACGACGGGGCCACTAAAATAATGGCTGTCATCATCCTCCCTGAAGTCAAGGATATATGGCAACATGCCCCCACTCACAGATACCATGGCAACAATTCAAGTTTATATAATAGAGCGTGCTAAAAAGCATCCACTGTATACAAGAAGAAATGACTTTAGGATATTGTTAAATGTTATAACAAAAATAATAATAAATAAATAAATAAATGCAATATTATGTGGCCAAAGTCATAGATTGCATTAAATAGGAATAAGTAAATGATACTCTGAAAATCTGCACTCCCCGAGTGATATATAGTTATACTCTCTGGGTGATGTGCTAATGACTATTATTTTCTGTCCTTTAACATGGGCAGTTATTTCATTCTTTATATATATTCTTTGTTTATTATTATTATTATTATTATTTTTATTTATTTTTCTTAAATTGGTATATCACTATTCTTCACAGTTTATTATTAAATATATTTTTTTACTCTTTAGCGTATATGGTTTAAACTGCCATATTACTATTTAACGGCTGGGATTATCGCACCTGCTGTCCCGGAACAAACGATAACCATATCTGTTGACTACTGTGCTCCAGTAAGCAAATCCGTTTTTTCATCAGGCCAATACTGTCGCGAATTGACACATGCCAGTCTGCATCCCTTTTAACCTAGTTTCCTCCAATCAGGTTTACACATAGGAACATACCTGTACAGGGACCCACCAGCTGGGCACTATCCATCGTACCCACCAGGGGTCTTTTCATCATTTGTTGAGAAACACGCCCTAGTGGGCATCTCCCTTCATGGTTCTCCCTTCCTTTTAGTCAAGGTATGCTTCATGTCTCCTAACTCACAATGCTATGTGCCATCATACGAGCATTATTCTTTATTTATTTTCCTATTGAAGATGTCACATCATATATCTTTCTGATCATAATTTTGTACTAATACCTATTATGTCAGTGTTAATGGTTTCTTATTAAAATTAAAATTGTTTTGATATGCTTTCTCACTGTATACCTTTCATCTACATAGAATACTTCTCCATTGTGAGTTCCTGACGAAGCCCGTTAGGGCGAAACTAGTAGAACCAATCACAAGGAACCATTCACAAGACAGGAATGAAGAAGCTGTTTTCAAACACCTTTTCCCTAAATTCCAAACCTGAATGATTTTTAATATACTGTTTGTTCATTATGTATTAATACATTTTTGTTATTTTTATACTAATATTATCTGTTTTCATGTCTCAGTTGTTTTGGGTTTGATCAGACTCATTCATTCTTTACACCCATCGTGCATCAGCAAGAATCCCTATAATCACTCTCTACCCTTAATTGGGGGAACCTTTCTAACCTATACTTTACGGAGGGATTTCGATGCACAACATATAACAAAAGGTGGTTGCTCTAGAATTTGTCTATATTTCTATTATGGGTGGTTTTAAACACCTGTCTTCCCCTTAAATAGAGCATACACCTTTGTTTACTCTTCTCAAACCCAAACAACTGTTGATATATTGTCATAAGAATCGTTAAAGAACATAAATACTTATTAAGATTGCTTACATATAAGTATATATATTTTGTTTAAATCTAGTTCTGTATCTTATTTATTATGATTTACTAAGACTTCTTTGTTTCCTTCTGCCTTAGTCAATACGGATTAATCACTCTACCTTCATACGGTGTTCAACTACTAAGACATATGGTCAGATTGTGCTGATGCCATGACGGGTTATTGCGGTAAGGAGTGGGAGGGGTTTGTAGCTGAGGTGAAAAAATCCAGAAACAAGGATGAAGCTACTGAAGATGATGCCAACCACTTTTTCTTGGGGTTGCAAAAACTAGTTGAAAGAAAAACTCGCATATTTTGGCATAGAGAATTCTTCGAACAATATATAGAGAATAAGATTGTACCCTGGGGCTTAAGGGTACAAATTTTTCCAAACATCAATAAAGTAGATCCCAAGGTCAAAGAAGCCTGGGAAGCAAACCTTCAGAATTGCTCTATCAATATGATGCGCATTTTATGCGAGCAATATGGTAGAGACATTATGAATATGGATGATGAGATCAAGGAATGGCTAGAAGCCAATAAAAATATACATACCTATACTGGTTATATAGCTTATGATAACAAACTTAAAAGCCACCTTACGCAATATGCCACAAATCTCATTAAAATTAAAGAGAGCAAATTCCAGCGCGACAAAAGGGCTTATGACAATGCACAAGCCTATAAATGGCCAAGCAATCCTGTACGTAAGATGAATAGAAAAACATTTGAGAATAAGAATTCCCCAAAAACGGACGTTCCAAGGCGAGAATCAGACACTTCCTCCTTATCCTCCGCGTCCTATATTCCCATAGAACGGCGCAGTGATAACGATAACAAAAAGAGGAAAAATGACTTAGATAGCAGTCTACATGAAATCTCTCGCTCCCAGTTTCCGCTGAAAGATAAGCGTTCTCGCTCTCAGAGATCTAGGGGTAGCAATCCTACTACTCATAATACCAGCGTTATAAGTAACACCTCATCCACACTACCTTTACCCACTCCCAGTGTAGAATCTACATCCATTCTGGCACTTCCCATGACCCAAACACCACAGGGATTGATTTCATCCATCCCCAGTACCTCAATAGATCTACGCCCGGCACCCATCTTCACGATGGAAAGAAAACCGAGTGCCGTAACTCCAAACCCACAGCAGTCATTAAAAGAGCAAGTCCCGGCCCCCATATCAATGTAGGCCGGGACAGTAATAATAACATCATTAACTTATCCTCATATCCTTTAACCACCGAACAGGAATCTGTACTTCAATTGGGCTTGTCCTTCTGCCCAGACGGTGAGGCAGACAAATTTGAATTAGTAAAAGACCTCCATCTTTTTGCCCGACGTTTAATGTACAAAGTACTATATGACAAGACATTTAGTGACCCGAGCGCCTCTAGTAACGACAATGCCATCTTAGACAAAGTCTCCCTCCAAGAATTACAAGCCTTACAGGACCTAATGACTCTCTGGGATGAGAGCAATTCTGAAGAAGAGGGCTGGACTCACCAACTGCCCGGAGTCGTTCCCGGTAAACTAGTACAATCGAGACTCAATAGACCGGTCTTCATAACCCCGAAGGCAACTAATTGGAGGGTAGGTGCCCGCCCCAATCTAAATCATAATCTTAGGACTGCTCTTAACTCTCTTCGGAACAATGACGAATTAGTCATTAAGCCATCTGATAAAGGTGGGAATATAGTTATCATGAATAGGTCAGGATATGAGGAAATGTGTCTAGGCATTCTCAGCAATAGAGACTGGTACAGACCAGTACCACCCTCCATGATTGCACAGAGTATTCGACAATATCGCCAGATACTAAATCGAGCGCACCAACTCGGCACTATTGATGACAATACGCTACAATTCTTAAACGTGGAAAGTCCCATTACTCCCACATTCTACGCTCTACCGAAGATTCACAAAGGGGTTGTACCCCCGCCTGGGCGTCCAATCGTGTCAGGCTGTGGCTCGTTAACGGAGAACTCAAGTAGAATTATTGATGAATACCTGTACCCCCATGTACAAAGTCTCTTTTCTTATGTTAAGGACACGATTGACCTATTAAAAATTGTTGATGGACTAAGCATCCCCGAGGGGGCCTGGTTAGTAGCCATTGACATTGAAGCTTTATACAATTCCATCCCACATGGGTTTGGTGTACAGGTCATTAGAAGTTTTCTCAATGAACGCGACAAGAATACCTGTAAGTACAACAATTTTATTATCGAGTTGTTGGAATTTATCCTGACCAACAACATTTTTTTGTTCAAACGCTCCCATTACCTCCAGGTACAGGGTGTAGCTATGGGGGCGGGTTGTGCCCCCTCATATGCGAACCTGTACCTGGGGGGATGGGAGCGTGACCTCTTTGGGGATGATTTCTCTGACGATCTATCTGCCAACATATTAACATGGCACAGATACATTGATGACGTGTTTATGGTTTGGGCAGGCCCCAAGGAGAATTTGATAACGTTCCTGGATCGATTACAGGTGAATCAATACAATCTTAAATTCACCCACAATATCAGTCAGGAACGGATCACATTCTTAGATGTCGAAGTATATATAGATGAGCAAGGTACACTCTGCTCGACTCTCTATAGGAAACCCACGGCTGGCAACAGTCTTCTACATGCCACCAGCTCACATCCTAAACCTTTAGTTAATAGTATCCCCTACAGCCAGTACCTAAGATTGCGACGAAACTGTTCACAAGAGAAGGACTTTAAACGCGAGGCGGGATTACTATATGCACGTTTAAGAGATAGAGGCTATACCAAGACTTGCCTCCGTAGAGCTTTTAACAAAGCTAATAGCATGGAAAGAAATTCGCTTATCTATAAATCAAAAACAGATATTAAATCCAACACTACCAGAATCATCACCCGTTTTAATAGACAGCACAACTCGATACGCAAAATATACAGCAAATATTGGTACCTATTAACTTCTGATGACAAGATCAATAAATTCATAAATACTTCGCCAGAGATTACATTTAAAAGGTCTCCTTCCATCAGAGATAGAACTGTTTCAAGCCACTATGCTGTATCAACAATCCCGAAACCCACCCAGACGGGAACATTCCCCTGTGGGAAATGCAACTTCTGCCGCTACATTTTGAGAGGTCCAAGCATTAATCTCCCGAATGGCGAAGTTCTGACCCCTAAAATTCGGGTGACTTGTCAGACATTGGGAGTGATTTATTTGATGAAATGCGACTGTGGAGCCTTCTACGTGGGTAAAACCAAACGCAACTTCCTATGCAGAATTAGAGATCATGTGCGAGCAGTAAATAAGAAACTGATGGAGACACCCATCAGCCGCCATATTGGGCTTTTCCATAACCACAATAATGCAGTTATGGGTTTTTATGCCCTGGCACACATACCCCTCAACGAAAGAGGGGGTGACGCAGACAAACGTCTTCTTCAATTGGAGGCCAGATGGATTTACTTGTTACGAGCCTCTCAACATCCTGGCTTGAATGAGAACATCAGCTACAAGCCTTTTTTGTAGACCTCTCGCGGTTGTGTTTCACTATATACTTCTGTATAAGGAAAAATTCTTTCTTTCCTTATATAATTTTATATTTTCTATATACTCGCTACTGGAGATGAGGGATATGTGTAATTGAGCTATAGCCTCATAAGTGTTTAATTTTACATGAACAATATATCCACCCTTTACATCTATTGGTTTCTTAGAATACCTTAGGGGAGCTACAATGATCTAACACCAAGACATTTCTATTATATATATCTCCATCTGTGGTCACCCTAATTGACGAATAGATGACTGTCAATCTGTGATTCTCCTGACCATATTAGCCTCAATAAATTCTGAGGAATCTCTTAGTTACCAGCACCCCATCTTTGATTGAGGGTTTGCTGACATCGTCGGTCCTCTGATTGATTTTTTTGCTGTAAGGCAGAACATTTGCTACTCTGGCTTTCAATGCCCTCACTAGACATGACATAGTGTGAACCACATGATGATGTCACGATAGTTTGGGGGCTTTTCAGAGTATCATTTACTTATTCTTATTTAATGCAATCTATGACTTTGGCCACATAATATTGCATTTATTTATTTATTTATTATTATTTTTGTTATAACATTTAACAATATCCTAAAGTCATTTCTTCTTGTATACAGTGGATGCTTTTTAGCACGCTCTATTATATAAACTTGAATTGTTGCCATGGTATCTGTGAGTGGGGGCATGTTGCCATATATCCTTGACTTCAGGGAGGATGATGACAGCCATTATTTTAGTGGCCCCGTCGTCCCAAACAGGACGTACTGATATTTAGCAGTTTATATGTCTCTAACTATGTGTAACAGCCTATGGGCGGTAGGGGGCCTGAACCGATGCTTGCTGGCTTAGCTTCGAATCCGAGCGGAGGCCCGGATGCTGTTCAGGTCCGCCCCCTGACAATTCCTTTTGGTCGAGGTACACCCACGTCCCTCCCATAGGCAGTCTTTAGTGTTCCCGAGTGTTGTAGCCCAATCGCGCGCACATCGCGCCAGCACGTATGCGCGCCTCTATCAGGGCTTCCCAGGGAACTCCCTCTAGACTTGTCATCTCTCCGCCCAATACCACCAGGCTCTCCGCCCTCCCCAACAGCTGAGGTGCGTTGCACCTGATTGGAGGGACTATTTTAAAAGCTCCATGAGCTGTCAGCATTCAGCGCTGAGCTCATGGAGAGATCGGATGTGTGTCCTTCTAACCTATGCTGCATACAGGTACAGATTATTGAGAACAGCAATTTTGAATTGCTCTATTTGGATAGCGATCTCTAATTTCTTTTAAACTCTGTCTATCTTTCCCTGTTTATTTTAACACTTATCAGGGCTAGTATAGGTCTTTATAACCATAGCATTGAGAGTCCATCCTTCATCAATCAGCCGCAAGGTTAGTAAATAAAAATATAAAAAGAACTTTAATAGTGACACTTTTTTATAGTCAAGCACTGCTGCAGCTTAGTATATCTGCACTCCCCGAGTGATATATAGTTATACTCTCTGGGTGATGTGCTAATGACTATTATTTTCTGTCCTTTAACATGGGCAGTTATTTCATTCTTTATATATATTCTTTGTTTATTATTATTATTATTATTATTTTTATTTATTTTTCTTAAATTGGTATATCACTATTCTTCACAGTTTATTATTAAATATATTTTTTTACTCTTTAGCGTATATGGTTTAAACTGCATATTACTATTTAACGGCTGGGATTATCGCACCTGCTGTCCCGGAACAAACGATAACCATATCTGTTGATTACTGTGCTCCAGTAAGCAAATAAATCCGTTTTTTTTCATCAGGCCAATACTGTCGGGAATTGACACATGCCAGTCTGCATCCCTTTTAACCTAGTTTCCTCAATCAGGTT